>VMBQ01005067.1:0-73435 GCA_007657795.1 Dreissena rostriformis | reverse complement strand
AAAACTATTTGAATTAGAGAGCGGACAAGCTTGTTCTGCCCACCCGCCAGCCAGCCCGCCCGCATTGGCCAATCTAAAAACCAGTTTTTTCCTTCGGAAAACCTGGTTAAAAATGGGTGGGATTTTTTTTTTCAAATTGGGAATTTGTTTTAAAATTTCGGTTTGGGAATGGGTCAGTTTAATGGACCTGTAGACACGCCAGGAAAAGGCTTGTATATGGACAGATGGAGGCTCTATAGAAGACCAAACATTTCATCTTTACCTTGGGACTCCAAGTGCAGCAGTGATCAAGAAGATTAAGAGGTACTTTTTACAATGGTAACCACAAACAGATGTTAATTTAAACCTATTTATTTTAGCTCTATTCCATCGAAAGCCTTAGGCTAATTGAAACCCTCCTGANTTTTTTTTTTTTTGTTGAAATCGGAGCGTATGACGGACAGTCTTTACGGAACACATTACACTTTGAAATGAAGAAGAACTGGACGGGACTCTTGATTGAAGCTAACCCTCACATGTTCTCCACATAGATTCTGTAAACAGAAATTGTTATTCTATTAACTGTTGTCTTGGATTAACGAATACGTCCTTGACATTTACACTCGCCGGAATTATTTCGAGTGCAGATGCATTCATAACTGCACAACACAGGAATAGAATCAACAGCGAAAATGTGAATTTTTGCAATGACCAAACGTACAACAAAACCGTTACCGTTCAATGTTACAGCCTTTTTGATGAACGTGATTGGGACCAGAAAGGTTGATTACTTCTCATTGGATGTTAGTTTAAACCTATTTATTTTAGCTCGATTGCATCGAAAGCCTTAGGCTTATAGAAACGCTCTCGAGTCCGTTTCCTGGGACTAGAACCAGTACTTGGTGTTTTTGGGGGAGATCGAAGGAACGCTCCCAGTGGGGTTCGAACCCGTGACCTCCCGATCGCTAGGCGGACATTATATCCACTACGCCACGGCGACCTGTTGGATGTTGGATGTCGAAGGCGCGGAGTCGTACATCCTGGAGTCCATAAACTGGAACCAAATTGACATTGATGTATTCACCATAGAAACGGATCAACACAGAGACAAAATAATGTCGTGCATAAAGGACCGCGGATATAAGTGGCTTACACACTTGGTCGGAGATGACATATTTAGTAAAGAACGCGACTAAGACGACGCTACATGACCTTTATTTTAGGACAGTTTTGCGCGTGATTTATCTTCGATAAGGTGGACAGAGTCACTGAGGGTCACGTGCACGTTAAGACATTATTGTAAATACAATATACCGGTATATATGGTTATACTACATGATTGTAAATACAATATACCGGTATATATGGTTATACTAACATCTCATAGAACAAAAGGAGGTTTGATATTATTTTTTGGTACACATATTATTCGCACGTCTGTTGTTAGTTGCAATTGTTTTTTGTATTATTGATATTATTGGTCAGGAGTGTTTTATGTGTATTGAATGTTTTTATGTGTATTAAGTTATCTTTTGGGGAAAAAATCAATCTGAAAAATAATGTATACGCATCTGTATCTTCGATGTTCAAGTTTATAGTTTATTTTGTCAGTCTCATTTCAATATAATTTATCATTAGTATTGGTAGAGCCCGGTGGCGCTTTGAAATGTGACATTGGACAACTGGACCCGGGATTTCAGAAATTCCCCTCCCCAATGAGGTCAAAAGAGTTTTATCTGTGGATGCCCCTGGGTGAGTCACAATGCTTGGAACATGAACGAGACGTGGATGAATATAGATCTTTGCTATTTTGTGTGTGCACGGTGTTTTGTTCATTTGTAGCTGATCAGATAGTTTTTATGTTCACGGCAAAATGGTTTCATCGTATAACACATGCATTTAAAAAGAATAAAAGAAAAACGGATGACTTTCTGAACTAAGTCTTTTATGTTTTATAAGGTGTTGTTCTTACTCCAAGTAAGGAAACAATGTATTTATTTTCGGACGCAGTAACATAAAATAACAAGCAGGAGAGTCCATCTGCTTATACCCCCGTCACACTAGGCCATGTTCCAACTACATCCTCAAAAATATGCCAGGACGCAGTGCGAACGTGACAACGTAGCGAGGACGCAGTAGACACGGCTTTGCGCGTGGTACGGTCTTCATGGACGTGAAGGACGTGGGTGAACTTTTTGAACATGTTCAAAACTTACGTGGAGAGAACGTGTTCAAATCAGGACGTGGTAAGAACTTGGTAAGGTCGTAGTAATGACGTAGCTATAGCTAAAACCTAGTAAGAACCTCATTGGCGCAATACACGCGTAGTGCAGACGTGGACGAGTGTGTGACGTTCGCATCACGTTGTCTCTAGATTGTCACTACATTCTTGCTACGTCCATCGGGTTCTCACTACGACCCTTCCACGCTTGTGTTGCGACAATGATACGTCCCTACTACGTTTCAAAAGACCGCATTATGTTCTAAGTACGTTCTACCGGTGCTTATCACGGCTAAGGTACGTTTTTCAGCAGGCTCTAGCTACGACCATGCCACGTTCTGGTGGTCGAGTTTAAAAACTGGATTCATTTCCCTTTTACTTCCATTTCAATATATAATGGACAACCAAGAACTTCTCCAGCATGTTGCTGCATTGGCTGGACAAGAGGCTCTTCTCGATGGACAGGTCGCACTATTGCTTGTGAGAAGGATAAGGCGGAAAAGAAATAGAAGACAGCCCAGATTTTGCTGGTATTTATATGCAGACATAGAACGCGGTGAGAACGTGGTGAGCGCGTGGTAAGAACGCAGTGCTATCTTGGCGGTCGAAGTAGCAACCTAGAACGAGTTTAGATAAAGCATAGCAAGAACGTGTTAGACGTGGTACCCGTCTGAAAACACGCGCAATAAGAACATAGTGGG
Organism: Dreissena rostriformis; assembly: GCA_007657795.1. Classification (NCBI taxonomy): domain Eukaryota; kingdom Metazoa; phylum Mollusca; class Bivalvia; order Myida; family Dreissenidae; genus Dreissena; species Dreissena rostriformis. The sequence goes on along the minus strand of VMBQ01005067.1, from coordinate 70,534 downwards.
AACGTGTTGGATGCAGTAAGAACCTAGCGTAAACGTGTTATGAGCGTAGCAGGAACTTGAGAAATGCATTTTTTACAATTTTTACCAAGTCCTCGCTACGTCCTACGTTTTTTTCATGACGCAGCGCGGTCTTCATTGACGTGGCCTAGTGTGACGGGGGCTTATTACTGTCTGCGGAAATTACTGACGCCAAAATCGCTTCAGCTTTGTTATACCATTACAACAAATTCAAGTACAAAAGTATAGCACATGTACAAAAAGTGATGATGTACACTTGATTTTTTGTTTATCAGCGAAATTATCACGTTTCAAATTCTTATAAGTGTCGCGATCTGAGAAAACTGGGTAAAATGCTTGTGCGTAAAGTGTCGTCCCAGATTAGCCTGTGCAGTCCGCAGAGGCTAATCCGGGACGACACTTTCCGCCTTAACTGGATTTTCGCTTTAAAGAGACATCATTTTAACGAAAAATTCCATAAAAGCGGAAATTGTCGTCCCTGATTAGCCTGTGCGGACTGCACAGGCTAATCTGGGATGACAATTTACGCACAATCAGTATGCCCAGTTTTCTCAGAACACGCCACATAATACAAACATAATATGCGTGAGACATGTTCAAATACACGTCTTAAATAATATATAAGAAACTCTGTCGGTTTAAGAAATAAACATAATAAACATTATATATATTATTGGATTATATACATTATATATTCTTCAATGAGTTTAAATCTGCAGTGGAGGGTTTAAGTAACAGTTTCAATTTATGTGAACTAGCTTTTTGTCCATACATGTTTTGATCATGCAATAAAAAGATCGGATTACAATCGACCTCGCGTACCCAACAAACTGAATTGTATATATCTTCAATTGATTCACGCGCGGCTTTGAACCAAATTCTTTGGGCTCAATGAACACCTTTATGCAAACAATATCATTGAGTCGCCTCATTGTTCGTGCGGTGCGGTGTTTATTAGGTGGTTTTTCCGATAAGGCAGGTAAAGTCTTTTCAGGTTCGCTTAGATTGACCTTAAGTACACGCCAGCGTACTGTATTTGCAATTTTAAATGTTCTGGAATAAGTGGGTTTTATTTGCATCCCGGAGTAGACGTCATTGGACACTATTTGTAATTTAAAATGTTAACGAACATGTTACGCAATGCCTTGAAGCCGTTAACTGTGGGAGTGTGTACGTGTGCACTTCTCTTTTACGTCGTAGCGTTGGTGTCGCGGACTTACAGGGGTAATGTGTATAGCTCAATAAACCCAAGAAGTAATTGGGACCCAGTCAGCTTTATGGCAGATGGGCAGGTATCCTCAGACGAAACAGTAAAATCCGCAGAAACAGTCAGCGATCGCATTCGGCAGGTACTGATACATGGAAATGGCAGTTATAATTTGAACGCAGCTCTACGGAACAAGGATACTTTCTCGCAGTATGGGAAAGATGAGTACCTTAGCAAACACTTTGGGTCGAAAACGAATGGGTTTTTTGTTGAAATCGGAGCGTATGACGGACAGTCTCTATCGAACACATTACACTTTGAAATGAAGAAGAACTGGACGGGACTCTTGATTGAAGCCAATCCACACATGTTCTCTCAAATAGCTTCTGTAAACAGAAATTGTTATGCTATCAACTGTTGTCTTGGATATTCGAATACGTCATTGACATTTACAATCGCCGGAATTATTTCCAGTGCAGATGCAGTCATAACTGTACAACACAGGAATAGAATCAACAGCGAAAGTGTATATCATCGCGATGACCAAACGTACAACAAAACCGTAACCGTTCAATGTTACAGCCTCTTGGATGTTCTGAACGTGATTGGGACCAAAAAGGTGGATTACTTCTCACTGGATGTTGAAGGCGCGGAGTTGTACATCCTGGAGTCCATAGACTGGAAAAACATTGACATTGATGTGTTCACCATAGAAACGGATCAACACAGGGACAAAATTATGTCGTTCATGAAGGAGCACGGATATAAGTGGCTTACACACTTGGTTGGAGATGACATATTTAGTAAAGAACGGGACTAAGACGCTTCATGACCTACTTAAGCAAAGCATCGATATTTTCACGTTGATTGAATGTGTTCTTTTTATCCTTGACAAGCTTTGATGATTTCTGTATGACGTACCTTGTGCATCTGGTAGACATCTGAAAATAATGATATGTTGGCAGAATAGTAGATTAACCAATTTGTTTTTACATTCTTTCTGTTAGAAACCGAAAAGTCTAGTGGTATAATGCTCGCCACACTAACAGACTTCGCAGGTTCGAGTCCAGAAAAGTAAAAACTATTCATCGGTGATATTTTTGTTTTAATGTATTCTTGGTTTTTCATAAACATTTATTGTTTAATTTTAGTTATACGATAAATCTATGTTTGTCTATGATCACAATTAACCAATTTCAAAGCTAGACTACAAACAATTCACCGATACATATGGGCAACTTCGATTTATTTGCGCGAGTCGTGTCTGTTGCTGCGAAGCTGATTGTCGTATAATTAAATAATGATGCAAAATAGGCATTCATTTAAAGTATCCTCCAATTATCAAATACCGTTGTGTTAAAAAAACGAGTAACAGAATGTCAGAACTAATGCAAACAATGCAACCACAAACGATCAATACCGTTGTGTTAAGAAAACGAGTAACAGAATGTCAGAACTAATGCAAACAATGCAACCACAAACGATTTACCTTCAAATAATTATATAATTCTAGTGAAATCCATGTCAAATGTGTTTATTTACAGCATGTTTAACGCAAAGCCAATAGTTTCATACACACTGTAATAGCATTCACTACTTGCATTACTGACCGTTTTCCGGTGACGTCACACCAAAGGGAGAGTACTCCATTGCAATTGGCAACAAAAAGGCTGTGTTTACACTATTGCAGTCGTCTGCTTAATAATTATAGGAATGGTACCAAATTATTCCGCGTGAGAAGCCAATACTATAACCCAGAAGGGATAATCACGTGACAAACAAGATGGCGGCGTCCATGCCGTTACAGATATTTTTTGCCGCTGCATTAATTGTTTATATGCCTTTCACTTTCCAGCCATATCAGCAAGAGCGTTTATTTCGTTGTAAAATTCGCTTTATATCTCGACTTTGCTCGTCTCGAAATTTCTTTGTGGAGCTGTAATAAGGTCACCCTGCTAAGCAATTTCGCAGCGAGTAAAATAGAGAAATAGAGCGAATATTAATACAAAATAAACGCTAATAACTTTCTTGCTGATATGGCTGGAAAGTCAGCGGCATTTAAAACATTTATAAAAGAAACGAAGGGTATAAAACGGCGATAAATTCATGTCTCGGCCTCGGCATGTACTTCGCCATCTTGTTTGTCACGTGATTACCCCCTCTGTAACCGCTACGGTATATTCATTTACAATAAGTTTAGCTTGTTATTTTGAAGGTATTGATTGTTAACAAAGGGACTGCGGAAGTGAATTAAATAGGTCCGTTCACCGACGCGTTTATTTTACAACAACAATCAGCACGTTATACGTAGCTGGACATTATAATGCGATGCTTTTGAGGTTGCAAGAATTATGAACATGACTAATATGGGGAGTTTGGAAAGTTGACTATTCGCCAAAAAATGTGAAAGCAGTCCTTTTATATCGTATCCTATTTTCGTGATTTAAAAATAATAGTTTTCCTTTTCTAATTTTCTCAACCTGTGACAAAGAAGTTTTAAAAGACGTTTTGAGTACGTACTTGATACAGTCGTTGATGAGGGAGACATAAGTAATGTCAGAGGAACTCACGTTGCGTCTTTATTTGGCATCCACACGAAGAGATTACCAGAGCTCCTGTCCATGTAATATTCACCCTAAAATTATAACGTTGTATTGCAACATTTTTCTTTCTCTTTCTTCGTAAAAAAATTCTTTCCAAAAAAACAAATGTATTAAGACATTAACAACATGGTAATTAAAAGATTACAAACCATTAAATAATGTATTGTTGTGTTTAAGTCTGTTACCGGTACTCATTCTTAAGAATGTAAATGTATTGGTTATTAAGGGCCAGTTGATGTTGAAAAAGTATCCTCCAAAATCATTTATATATGTCTGCTTAAAATTGACTTTTCCATAAATGGAAATGTTATGCAAAGCATATTTTAAACGTAGAAATTAATCGATCTGATCGCTAAATTGATGTATTCCTTTCAGTAAACGATACTTATTAATTATTTTGTAAGAATAATTAAAGGGGTTACCTAAATGTACAGCTGCTATTAAACTCACAGAAAGGCGAAGCAACCAGACGAATCCCCTGTCCTCTTGTTTATTATCCACGGTACATTCATATATACTCCTATCAATCAAGAGCAGGTAACTATGTGCGTTGTAAAGAGAGACAACTCGTGGTAACTCACCGGCGAGTCCAGCTCCGAGATCACGTTGTAGAAGCGGAAGTAGCCTCCCTGATCCGTAAAGGTAGCTTCCGCCGGAGGCTTTCCAAAATAACCTTCATGGCAAAGTAACAAACGCATAATCATGATAGGCATTGTGTCCAACCGCTTAGATATTCGTGTATAATCCATACCACACTACTGTCTCGTATTCTAAAATTAGTCACGTATTGGTGGTATTCAGTGCATTTCGTCGTGTTGATTTGTTTTGAATATACCAGAATCAGATATTAAAATGAAGACTTTTGATAATTTCTTCTTTCCTTATTCGTACCACCAGTCCAATTAATGTCATAACAAGTGCTGGCACTGTTAATGCCGTATGCCCTCTGACGTATTGACCCAAAATTGTGATTTTTACAAGTTAAAAAAAAGTAAAACGTTATCTTAATGTCCTCCATTCATATATACGTTGTTTTTTTTACAATACATCAATACATTTAATTCTAAAACAGGGAGTATGCGTATACGGGAGCTTACCGGATTTAAGCGATGTTAGTCGGAACTAACTTCCAAGATGGCGTCGTTTTTGTGTTTTTCGTGAAGGAGTAGCAGAAATTGTCACCCGGTAAGCCATTTTGTATTTATATTTGTTTTAAATTAATACGCCCTTTCGGCTCTACAGTGTTTGTGCTTCCCTCGGTTTTTGTTTTAAGATCGTAGATGTCAGAATACAAAAGTTATTAAAGGAAAACCATCAACAAATCTGTTGTCTACTTACGTGACGTCCAAGAAATTCGATGTACAAATATCATTTTCTCTTATAATACACAGTATTGACGCACGTGTACAGTAAATAATAACTTAAATCACGATAATGTCATAATCCCGATGCCGTTTCATATCTGATCACTAATTTATTGCCCCAAAAATTGGTTTAACCCCCCTTTTTTGGAACTGACTTCCTTTTAAGCACATTTTTTGGGACCTGACTTCCGAATGACAAGAGCTCTTTCCTATGTTAAAAAGCTTCACACAAAATACCTTCCCATCTTTAATAAAGTTAATATGTGTACTTCAATATTATAGTTTTATAGAATGTTTTGTGGTGTAACATAAGTGTTTTCTTAATCACGTTACTTAGAATTATTATAATGCTGTACGAAAACCCTGCCGACTAACTCAATCACCTATTTTCAAGGAATGGGTTGTGGGGTGGCTGATGTACGAGATACTAGAATGTTTATCAGCCCTCAAAAAAGGACTTGTTTCAGCTTGACAAATTTAAATTTTTCGAAACAAATTGTCATAGATTCAAAAAACATATGCAATTCATTCAAACAATCAAAATAACACTCGTGCCTAAGACAATATTAAAAACATACGTTCATTTAGGAATTATTATCAATCAAATTCGAGGAAATAATAAAGCCTTTGTAACTATGTCCACGCATAATTAAGCAAAATCGTATACTAGACTTAAATACCATCTACAAGCCTGCGTGATATAGTGGTAGCGAGTTGTCGTTTGCTTCAAAAGGTTCCGGGTTTGAACCCCCATGTAGGCACATTTTTTATTTTATGTTTTTTTTTCCATGTTTTTTTAAATATTTAAAATCATTTCTAAGATTACAGTTTTAAAGTTAAATTTATTTCATGCCATAAAAAAAAAGAAAATCAAATCTTTGAAAAATTCTCGAAAAGTGACTATCTCTTAGTGTAACTTTTTTTAGTGAACCGTTTGCTGCAATCTCGATAATGAGCCTGAGGCGGGACTTAGGTTTCTTACTATGATACCTTAAATCAAATGTTGTTTACTTGTTAGGAATTGCATAATGACCAACTTTCTTCGGATAGCGACACGTTTACAAGTATTTGCTGCGGAACTAAACGTGTATATTTGTTTAGTGTAAACAAATCAGCACAGAATACTTGAATTTTCCCTACAGCGTACGAGTTCGGACAAAAATGGGGTTACGACTGTACAAACAATAAGTATGTACAAGTGTACAAAACTCTTATTTCGTTGGTGTTCTGGGAAAAAAACGTCAGCGTCAATTTCAAATTGGAAAAAAAAATATGTTTAAAAGTTAATCTCAGTCTTTGTATTTCCGCTTTAAATCAGATCTCACAAGCCTTAAATCTGTATATTTTAAACCGAGTAAATACGATGTAAACGTCAGCTTTGTTTTTGCTCGATCTCAACCAAAACGTAAATATGAACGAGGAATGTTACATACTATATATACAACGAAATTTATAACGACCAAGTTTAAACCGATACCGACATATTTACTCGTTTTTGATGTGTAACTAAAACAGTTTGTATGTGTGTCGTTTGAACAAATCTGCACAGTATATTGGTGATTTCCCCAAAAAAGTGTACATGGTCTTAAATGAGTTGTCTGCTGTTCAAGCGAAATTTATCTGTAAATGAATTAAAACGCTAATTTCGTTGATCTTCTAGTACAACTTGTTCTGAACTTAAATTGTAGATTTTTTATTCATTGAATGTTTAATTGTTTCGAAATCCGTTTACTTAGTTCGTATATACACGCTTTAATAAACAGTTGCGGTATAATATTAGTTTCCTAATTCAAATATAAACGAAATGAAACTTCAGCTGATGCGGAACAAGACTGTAGCACATGGGTTTTTCTTTATGACAAGTAAAACACTCCAAAAGCACTAGACGCAGCACACAATCTGGCAACAAACACATACAATCTTTGAAAAACAAACTTACCAATCCTAAGTCCGAAATTTGGGTTTTTCGCCAAACGTACGGTGTTCGTCGAGGCATTTAGACTTGCCACCTTCACAGACATGTCCGCCCAACTCCAAAACCTGTTACAGTGACTATAGTACTGTAAGATGAACTTACCGGTATTGTTATAATCATGACTGCCAAAGGGATTCACTGTCACAGACTGAATTGTATTATCAATAATTTTGATTGACCAGGACTCATTGCATCTCAGCTGGGACGCCGGAACACAAAACCCGGACAATCTGGGCAAGACTGGGATGTATGTCATGAATACTTTTAATCATTTTATGAAGTCTTAATGTATGTAGCAGTTTTAATTCATTGTCGAATGTTTTGATATATATATATATATATATATCCCCTTGTTCAAACAAGTTTTGCTAAAGCACAGGAGGCATAATGGTGTGTAACATGTTCGTCGCGAAAATTAACTGACCGGTAGTGAACCTAATATTTAGATGTCTTTTTATCCCTAAACTAAAATAATATGGCCCAGACTACTGTGAATAAACTACCCATGCCGCCTCATATTTTTACCATTGGTATCAACCCAAGTATCACACATGCTATAACCTTAAACGAGTGATTTACATAAACATTTATTGTTTATTTGTTTATGAATGAGTCAGGAAATTACAAAAAAATAGTTATCCTAAGCACTATGGCTTTCAGTATCGTTAGTTATGAAATTATATTTTGCTTAAAACGTTCAATTAACCCCAAAACGTGTAAACTAGTTATACAAGTTACCTCCGTCAAACATTCAAGTAATTGCTTTCTATACTTACATAGCAAAACGCACACATATATATTACCAAAACCAATACCTGGGTTTTCTATGCAATTCTTACCAGTAGCCGTATACCCACGGTTCCGTCTCTTTGGCCCATTCCGCCGGTACCGACGAGTTGTACCGGAACGTGGTACCGTTCGTACCGTCCGGAACCTCAATTATTTTGTTGAAACCCTGAATATGCAATTTAAGGACCAGTGCAAGTATATTGTGTAGCAGACGTTTAACAAAATAGGTAGACTATTTCAATAGCTCAAATTAAGCGCGCAATGGACATCTTCGACAACGCTTAATGCTGAACCTGCACGTGTCGAACATCCCGGGCAGGGCGTTACTTCTGGAAAGCGTTTATGGGATCGGAATTGTGAAAGATTATCGTCGCATTAATTAAATCACTTTTAGCACACTGACCTTGATATATTAATTATTTGTGTCGAACATGCTTTGTGCGTGAGTCGTTTCAACATTATGATTTGTCAAGCTAAACGGGCACTTAACATCGGTGATGATTTTTACCTATATTAAAGTAAAAATTCAAAACATAACGTCGATATTGTAAAAAAGTCAATCTACTATTTTATTACCTAAACAAACAGAAAACTATTTGAAATATTATATAACTTCATTTATTTATGTGCAATCTTTTAATTTATATTTATATGCACGGATACTGAAACATTTAAAAAATCAAAACAAACGAAAACTTATTTCCCTTAATATTTTCAACTTAACTCATTTGGTCACTGGGCAACGTGCAGAGGTTTCCATTTGTAGAACACTTCTATTTGCGCGGGATTTTGAGCGTTAAATCCGAATTCTTGGAGTGTCCCTTAGTTGGTGATTCCCACATCCGGCAAATGTACCACGCGGACCTATACATTTAGACCACATCGGGCGTTGAAATTTCGGCAATTTCTATAAGGAACACTGATTTTTAATTATTTAACTTTATTTTGCGAAATAATGTACGAAATTCCCGTTAATTTTGAGTTGTAATGGGGCTTTAATGAAAGGCAAAGGCAGTAATATATTTTGCTAAATATCAATAATTTAAACATTTATGGTGAGCACCTTTTTTAAAACATCGATCTTTGATCACTTGATTAGAAAGGATAAGGGGTAATCTTTTGTTAAAACTATCCGGAATACTAATTTGTATGATCCTGAAAATTCTATACATATAATGTGGAAGCGATTTTCATGTTAAAAGCCTATGTGGTATTGATCTATGAGATATGAGATGTTTACCTTAAAATCAAAAGGTATCTTATGTTCCACCAAATAAACCAAAATAACAATTCAGATGAGTATAAGTCACATCGTTCTCTACCAATCTACATATTGTGAGGAAATCAGTTTCTCGATCCAAGCCCCTGTGACCGTGTCATTGTGAGGAAATCAGTTTCGTGATCCAAGCCCCTGTGACCGTGCCATTGAAGCTGATGACACAAAACTTTATAGCCTTGCTACCAAATATGTGGCGTGTTCTGAGAAAACTGGATAAAATGCTTGTGCGTAAAGTGTCATCCCAGATAAGCCTGTGCAGTCCGCACAGGTTAATCCGGGACGACACTTTCCGCCTAAACTGGATTTTCGCTAAGAAGAGACATCATTTAAACGAAAAATTCCATTAAAGCGGAAATTGTCGTTCCTGATTAGCCTTTGCGGACTGCACATGCTAATCTGGGAAGACAATTTACGCACAAGCATTTTGCCCAGTTTTCTCAGAACACGCCACATATAACCACTATACCAATTGCATGACTGTATGTCAAAGCAATACATTGTGCAGAAACAAGTGTTCTGTTAATACCAACCTGATGAACTTTGGCTAGTTATGCTCAACATTAAATTGATTCATTCTTTTTTCCCGAGTAACCATCCTACCAATTTAGGTCAAAGCATTTTCTAGATATTAATCAGAAATCGGTTGCTTAATTGCAGCTCATATGACCTTGACCTTCGACCCAATAACCTCAAAATCATAACTGATAATTGTTTTTCCTCCATGTTACCAATAAATCAATTCTCATTGAAGGCTAAATCGTTCTCAATATATAGTTTAAATCACTGACCTTTTACTTGATGACCCCAAAATAAACAGGCCTCTTTTCTTTAGCCCAAGCACTCACTATACCAGTTTTTATTACCATAGGACAAAGCATTCTCAAGATGTTATACGAAGCCACTGTTGCAAGCACCTTTAACCTTGACTTTGAGTTTGACATTTGACCTCAAATTAATGCTGTACCTACCACGTATTCGATATGTAGTGGGAACGAACATACTGTTCATACAACATATACAGCATTACTGTAATCCCTTTAGAAAACATAATACTAACTTCATAGATTCATTTATATATATTTACATTAGTTATTGTTCATTTTATAATAAACATTATTTGTAAATAACATAATCATATGAGAATAACAGATGGTTTACAAGAACAAACAATAAAACTCAATCTTAAGATAACCTGTATGGATTTTTGGGAAAAAAAAAGTCACTTTCTTGCAAATAGGTATAAGACAGAAATTCGGTCGGGGTTAACGAACTATAACTGTAAACTTTTTGAGGTCAGTGAAACACATGTTTTCAATACCAATAATATTAGTCATAGTGCTTGAATATGGCGTAAACCAGGAAAAAGGTCAAAAGAACTTGCCATAAAAAGGAAAACCTATTAATAACACGCAAAAGAACTAGCTTACGGAGATTACGGAGATTGTCGATTTATCACGATCGATACTTCATAATACGGTTATTTAATGCTATGTCTTGCTGTACTTAGTCACCTTGTCTTGCAGGTATTGGTATATGTAGTTATCTATATTTTGGATATTTATTTGTTGTTTGTATTATTTTACTAAGTGCGGCAATTTATAATTAAGAAATTATATCAAGTGTATTAAAAAAATTGATTATATTATATAGTTAATTCTTAAGGATTATTTGGTATGTAAACAATAACGTACAATTTATAATAACTAGACCGCAGACTTATATTATATATCAGGTACTAAAAGATATGCTTATTATTGTTAGTTATTTACGTAAATGGAAATTACTGTGGAAATGTTTTATTACAAATTTTACATAAGATACTTTTATAAACTGTGCATGCATATTCATATGTATACTATTTTAATATATATATGATTATAAATGTGATCTTGTCTTGCAGAAAATAAACTTTGGACTACCTTAGACAAGATCGTTGGTTTTGAATTTATATCATCAACCACCAGGCAAGGAATATATTTAATAATTAGCGCTTAACGCAGCAAAAGAAATAACATTTAATAAATAAATAAGAGTAACATTCAGAATATTGAATAAATAATGAAATATCCTAAAAATCATCCGAAAGATCCCGAGTAAGAATTAAACATTAATCAATCATACATATTAATGTATGATATTGTGTTAATACAAACAATGTATATGGACTAACGTTTATAAGGTTGTATGATCATACTTCGTATAGGGCTGGGCGTTAAAACGAACGTTTATTATATGCTTTCCGGTGGTTTATAGAGAAATATCAATGAAATAAAACTGGTATTTCAAGTTTTCAAACAGTGAAAAATAACAGTTTTACTGACGAAATGACGTCATGTTTTTGACGAAATGACGTCATTATTCCAGCGAAATTCTCCATTTAAACTCTTTACAATGTAGATAAACGGTAAAAAAGCATAAAATAAAAAGAAAATTTGTTGGATTCGTTGGAATATCGATTTTAATTCACTCGTGATCATAGAAACAATATATTTTCTATGATCACTCGTGAAATAAAATCGATATTCCATCGAATCCAACAAATATCCTCTATATATACATACTTCTATGCGGCCTGTCATTGAAAAAAACGTATGAACATACTACGAATACGGCCTGACGTCCAAAAGAATCTACTGTACCCACCACGTATACGGCCTGAGGTTGATACGAACGTATGGCGACGTTATTGACGTTAATTTGCAACGTTGCTTTAAGATCGTGGTGACCTTTCAGTAACTCAATGTATGCCGCTAGAAGTGTGGATCAAACGAAAAAAAGGAATTTCCCTTCATTAGTGATTCCATTTCACAAGAACATTTTAAGTGAAGCCAGCCTGTTATTCCCTCCTAACTGAAGGTACAAGTTAAAATGCTTAGATTCAGAAAAGTATTAATTGCAATATTTATACACTTGAAATGCTTTATACACGTAACGTTCTGCATTGTTTGAGAGCGCATATTCAACAAAACTATAGCGGTAACTACAAACTGCAGCCATAAAGTACAATCAACAATAAACCATTATATATTTGGTATGCATAAGAGCTATAGATGTGGTATATCTAGTTGCTTTAGATGTCGTATATATAGTAGCTATATATGTGATGTGTCGTTTCTAGAAGCTATAGATGTGATAAAGCTGGTAGATATATATGTGGTATATATAGTAGTTATATATATAGTATATATATTGTAGCTATAGATGTGTCATATCTAGAAGCTATAGATGTGGTATAGCTGGTAGATATAGATCATGTGGTATATATATACAGTACCTATATATATGTTGTATATATAGTAGCTATAAATGATGTATATATAGCAGCTATAGATGTGGTATATCTTTTAGATATTGATGTGGTATATCTGGTTGATATAGATGTGGTATGTCTAGTAGCTTAGTATGTGGATAATCTACTAAATAAAGATATGGATATATCTTGTAACTACATATGCGGTACGGTAAAGCGTATCGTAGCGTCATTCTTTATGCATCGTATCTCTAATATTAGTGTTGTATTAGTATATTATACATATAAAATTATTAATGCATTGAAAAACGCTTACCCGTTGTTGAGGTCAGAGCCCGTGGTACTGACATACAGATGCACGTCTGCAGCTATCACCCCGCTAGCAGCCCATTACAGCTTATTAGGAACACCACACTGGTTTACATCTCAACATGGGCACTCAACGATGGACATGTAACCAAAATGGAAAGAAACATGTTTTATTTATAAGCAGACATACTACAGAAACACAATTAACGACTTTGAGAAGCTACATGTATGTGCGTACTTGATGTAAGCAGTACCGATTTGGTTTGGTCGGTGTAATTATATTTCAGTGGAATGTAGGGCACATACGGATTGACCCCAACAGACATCANATTCTGGTCGGTCTTACCTACGAGAGGCCCCAAAATGTCTGCTAACGCTCTGGACGTGCTGTATCCAATGGATCCCGGGTAGTCTACGATCGGGTGTAGGGGGTGTTCTTTTTGTGTATTTTGGGTGTACAGTACATTTTTGGAACATTTTCAGCGGTGGGGTATAGCTCATCGTATTGCTCTTTTTTCAGCTTGTTTTCACTTTTCAATCTTTGTAAGATGGAAACTTATTAACGTTTGTACTTCGCTGTCGGGTCCTTTGGTAATTTTTCATAAGTCCGGTCATCACTGAGCATTTCCAACACTTTCTTTTCGTAGTCATTTTTATCGAGAACGACTGTGGCCCGGCCCTTGTCTGCAGGTAGGATCAATATATCTTTATCCTTACTTAAGTCTTTGAGGGCTTGCTTTTCCTCTTTCTTAAGATTCGATGGGGGCAATTTAGCACTCTTAATTATACCAGTGACTTCCAAACGTAACGTGTCTGCTTCATCCTTGCTCAAGTTCCACGTGGCTTGTTCCGTTGCAACTACAATGTCATTTACCGGTATGGAGTCCGGGGTAATCGCATAATTAAATCCTTTAGAAAGTACATTACGTTCCGCATCAGTTAATTTACGACTAGAAAGATTTCTTACCCACTTTTCTTGATGTTTCTCGTTCTCAGTGTGTTCATAAGCGGTTTTCTTTTCAATCCAGCTGTTTAACTTATCCTGGTGACGCCATTTTGTTTGTTTATGTGTACTCTCGTGAACTTTCGCAAGGTGAACGCGTACTAGTTCTGAGCGGTCGCTAGGCAACTGGGAAACTAACTCTTTTTCTAATTCTATTTTTGTTTTATATAGATCCAATAATTTATTATTAGAAATCCTTATCCTTTGACGTACTAAATCCGTTTGAGCACGTTTTACAATGTTTCTCGCACGTAGGGTGTTCACTGGACATTTCAATTTTAAACTAGGGGGGGGGGGGTAATGCACTCGTCTCGACACCTCAATGTAAACACGATATGGTTGCGTAAGCGAGCAATTTTTTCACCGTTTTCTGCAAAGTCCAAAGTTGTTTGACGCCACTCGTGAAAATATAATTTTCTATGATCACTCGTCAATTAAAATCGATATTCCACCGAATCCAACAAATATCCTCTATGTATTTTCATTATTATGGGGAAGGTATCAACAATACTTTAAATTAAGCATAACTAATTACTTAGTGTATCAATCGTTCGCATCTAATTTGACGTAGTATTAACTCAAATAGTGTTTCTCACATTGTAAATTATATCTCAATGCAGGCTATTGATGTATTTAATAATAAAATATTATTCCAATGCGATGCCTCTTAATTATAGATGTATTATAAGTATGATAATGTAATGAACGCTTTCGCGAAAATAATATAATCGGTTTAAACTAAACTCTGTCAAAGGACCAAATAAATGTATAATTATTTAATGAAATCTTATCCACGAAATACGTTTCAGTGAAACAATTCTTTAAATTATAACATTGATTTTAAAAACTTTAAAATGCACTGATTTCGACGAAAGCTTAACTACCAGCGCGAGAAATAAATATAAATTTAAATGGCTTCTGAAAACAAACCTTAATACTTCATACGGTAATTTCTCACTTAAAACAAACGATACTATGCATCTGTGTATGATTAAGTGAGTTTTTATTGCATGAGAGTTTCCTTTGCGCAGTAAAAGAGCTGCAGAATGCACAATATGGTGAAAGGCTTATTTACACTATCGGTTCATGCATTCAGTGACTGCATAATGCATTAAATACGGTACGGACAAAAACAGTTTGATGGACGTACCGTGCACCATCATGTGATATGCATCCGTAACTACAAAGTTGATCATCAAATAAAGACGCAAGTCACATGCTGGTGCATGGTACTTCCGGACTTCTGGCGTCAGTGAAGAAGGTTGCGATACAAATGCAATCATCATCATCATCAGCAGCAGCAGCAGCAGCAGCAGCAGCAGAATCCGCAGCATCATCATCACCATCACAATCACACTTATCATCATTATCATCAGCAGCAGCATCATCATCATCAGCAGCAGCATCATCATCATCATCAGTGTCGTCATCATCAGTGCCATCACCATCATCGTCGTCTTAGTAGAAATTCGACATCATCATCCTCATCTACATCATCAACATCAACATCATTTTCATCATCAACAGATTATTCATATTGCAATCATCCGTCATTAACAATTCGCATTTGTCAATGCAAATATCATATATACTCATGCCTTGTTATGGTGTTATTACTTCGAAACATGCGTGAATACTCTCAAGATAATAAAGTGTATATCGCGGGTTATAAAATGATAATTGTGATAAAATGATAATATCATAATTAGGATAAAGATTATTATGACGACAGAATCTTGATGACGATCACGATGGAGATATTGACGGAGTAGGTAATATGTGTTGTTGATATTTCGCTGATGATGATGGCGGTCGTGTTGTTGTTGTTTGGCTGTTTAGGTTAATGATTAGGATGGTGATGTTCTATGGCTGACAATAATGACCATCAGTAGGATGAGGGTAAGTATAAAATGAAAAATATTTTGGAAAAGGATCAGGATTGAATGCCACTCCTATCCACTTTTATTGTATGGTCACTAACGTTTACATGATAATAAATAAATGAATGTTGCATCATTCAAGCGCGGTTAAGGTTTAATAATTTTAGTACAATTTGATCATGTTTTTTTTAAATAGTCAATAACGTTCATACTTATCTGAACTAAAACTAAGATAATTAAACTATACTGGTCACTTCAATAAATTGAACCATCCTAATGCCAACTCAATGTTCACGTGTTCATCAGAACAATATACTTGGCCCGTTCTTATAAACACCTCATACAGATACGCGTATGATGCAATGTTTGCTGTACTTCAAATGCATGATAGTAAAATGTCCATGGGTTGACTCTTATGCATGCTTAACATGTATCTTATGTCAAAAGGGTTGGTACACTCGGAATGTATTCATATTTGTGTCCGACTTAAACGTACAATTATACGTGCGTCGTGAAAAAGGTATGTATTTATGTTTTACTTATACGTGTATTATAAACCTTTAACAAAGACAAAGATGTTTAATACTAATTTAAAAAAGGTCCTTATAGTATACAAAATTAACAGTTTTATAATTTTGAAATAGGTTTACTAATAATGCAATTTATGTTTTTTTTCCATTGTATTCCGACACACTTACATTATTGTATATCAAACTATTTATTCATATTAATGAATAAACAACAAAAACATTTACATAAAGACATGGCATCGCAAGCACATTTTATAGTTATCAACCTTCAAGAAAAAGCAGAGCAATATAATGCACACACTTTCACAAACAACCATATCATACCATCAAAAAAGGAATTTACGGACATTCATGTAGAGTACTTCAAGAAAATGTTGTGTTTGAAAAACTGTCCGCAAGTCCATTTTACCGATGAAGAGAGGAACTCATTTTATTTCATGGTCACCTCATAAATACATCAGCAAATATGAACGGTCGTGTGAACTGCGAATGGGAGACGAAACCTAATTGCTCATTTCTTTTCTTGTTCTTTCATTTTTAATGCAGGAGACCGTTTGAGATCCCGAGGCTCTGGCAAATTATAAGGTGCGTCCGTAACACCCCGAACAAACCTAATATAATTATACGTTTTGTCGGAAACATGTTTTCTAATTGGTATTGCACACACCTTGGTATGTGACGCGATGGAATCATATATGTTTCATACTAAGTGGACGTTAAAGATCGTTTAAAAAAATAATACCAATATGTTTAAAGTAGTTTATGCACATGTTTTGACACATATTTTTCGTTGAAGGTTCACACGATAAGGTAAACAAATTATTTGACTAGATGTACAAATGTATTGGTCATACTTATCCCGTCTGTTATCAGTTTCGAATTTCCTTAAACATGATTGACGTGTACAGTAAACACTCTTCAATAAATGTTGTTTTATCTATAAAACAGGTATATTTTTATTCCCTTGAAGCTTTTCACTTAGAATAATCATTCGTTGCATACTTATAGTCATATTTACGTTGTCTATAACATTTAAGTCGTACATTTAGCAATACTGTAAATAATTGCAAACGTTTGAAGTGTTTTCCAGCCAATTATATGTATCTAGCCGTACGATGTACATTAATTGCATCGTAATACAAAGCCCAACATAAGAATAATATATTTATTATTAGCAAGGTTTGTTATACAATACAATATTAAGGAATATTCTGGTAAACACCCGCTAATTTGCCTGTTTAAGACATGTGACCAATACAGGACCATACACATAAGATGATAGTAATATTAACACCGACCATCTTGGGTCACCGACTTTAAGGGTCACTGCAAATCCTTTTTATGACTTGCAACACATACACATCAGAAACAGAATAAACTCTTAGAATGGCATTAAACTGCAAGGTCGCATACATAGCTGTTATTTATATACATATATTTTAAAAATAGAATGATATATTTGTATGAGACCTAACTGAAGCACACAGCTTAAACATATCTTTAATTATTATAGATCTAATGTAAGTTAAACTGTTTTCATTGAAGAAATAAAAAAGAAACGCTAACCTAAATAAGAAACAAATTCCCCAAAATTGAAGGGAGAAACAGAATAATGAATGTGCGTCCAGTTATGTTATATTAACAGTGTATACATACGACATCTAATATAATAAAATGATATAATATATGCAGATATATTAGTTTTCTTAACAATTAGTGCATATAATATAAGTGATGACAATAATATAAATAAAAAACACAAATAATCAAAGTTACAACCGATGTACAAACATGAGGACCAAGAACAATTTAATAAAACCCAATACAATCATAATCTAATATTTTAATATTATTATTATTTGAGCGGTATAATATACCTGGCAACATTTGAAGCTTGATGACGTCATTTTTGTAAAAACAATAGTCTGCATGTATTCCATAAATATGTGCATTTGGTGTTGTTTATCTTTCTAGTACACACAATAAACAGTCTTACAAAAATTACGTTTTTCAGTGCGCTACACAGATAGGGTTTTAATGCATGAAACGGTGTATATTTAGATATATACGAATACATTGGATGACTGCAATATGGATACTGAATTGTAGTTATCAATAATGTCAATAGTTTAAATTTAGTATGCACTACATTAATGCTATTTAATTACTGATAACTACATGTACTCATATTGATAACATGACCAATATGTAAGTCTCTCTTTAAAACAAACCAAAACCATAATTATCAACGAATTCTCCTAAATACAGGTTTGTGGTGAAACAGTCCTAAACATGATGCACATATATATACATCTACAGAATGTCTTCCCTGTCCATAACATCAATCTTTTCTTAATAATTTACACAAAAACGGATATCTTATAATTTATAACTTGCTTAACGTTATCGTGGTATGTAAAACGGTTTGGACAAGAACTACCACTTGATTTAAGATTTTATTTCTGTATTGTATCTAGTCAAATTTTGAAACAGCTAACGACCATACTCTCTGTGTCATTGAAATCCACAAATCGCGCGATTATCACATAACTTATCATTAACGTAGCCTTACCGTGATCTAACAGACGTTTGCTTCTTTATGAACTTGTTTCAGCAAACATCTTTGTATTGTTTACGGAACTGCAATTGTAAAGAATCAGTAAAGCGATATATTACAGATTTGTACAGAGAAATGAATTTTACTTGGCATCCATGTCACAAACTGAAAGAAAACGTGCGAGTTTATACGACACTTTTCAAGTTTTATGTTGTTAACGTGGCCAGTAAAACGAATGAGCAGTACTGACATTGTCGGAGCTTTGGTCAAACTAATCCATAACTGATCTGCCCACCTCGATTTGTTTTTGAAAAAAAATCGATTTTTGCCTTTTCAATTACTGACTCTAAACATAAATGTTTATCCAACACTTGTTCTTGTTCTAGTTCCAAAGCGGCCAATACAAATAATGTCCACTACTTCCACTCTTCTAGCATTGGTCAGATGAATTCGAAACTGATCTTCGCCCCTCCAATGGTGTTAAATGCACACCAGAAAGCTCACTGCGTTCAGACATGAGTAGCCAATCTATTGGATTTTCCTCCACCGGGATTAGTCTTGTGTAGGTTTTGCCTTCCGTGCGTAAGACAAAAGCTCCATTCTCATTCATTGATTGGCGACTGGGTGGATTATGTACGTACCTTGCGCCACTTTGTGTCTTTTTACCGCATCTAAACATTGTATAATCGATTTCATAAGTGTATATCTGACTTTTCATTGAGCAAACGTTTTTTTCAAAGTTCAAATTGTAAAGTTGTTTCTAAAAACAATATACATAATCTTTTAAATAATGAAAGTGAATTGTTATAACATAATAACAAACTATCTTTGCGCTGAGTATATGGAACCTGAGCCTTCGTGTTTCATTTGTTTAATGTAACCGGCATTTACAGTATCCACTGAGCTAACCATATAATTAAGCAGACAGAAAAGAAATAAGGTTATATGGTTAGCTGGTTTGTATTGACATTTTGGTCAACTGTATGCATTTGTCGCGCGTTATATATTCGATCGAAAAGATTAAAATCAAAATTGATTTCTAGTTGATAACACGTAAAACACATACGATGAACTTGTATACGATAACCTTTCAATTTACGTGTGCATACTTCCTGAATACGATGACGATGAAAGCGATAAAACTGACAATAGCGACGGTTCCACCAATTCCGGCTCCAATGTGTATGCTTTTGGAGGAAGAAGATTTGTCATATTTGCTTTTACTGTCCCAAGTTGCTGTTGATGTTGAGGTTGATGTAAAAGATAAAACACACATAAATTGCCCCAAAGCAGTAAACACAGAATATTGTTTTATGTATGAATAGGATATGCTAGAATGACTATGGGCAGTTTAGGGCCATGAACTCAGAATATATAACTTACTATGTAACCAGTCTGTTGGATTGACAGTAACACATATCTCTAAGTGCCCATGGCGTATAATATGTTAGAAAAAGGGAAATCATCTGGTTTCAAATAAAGCAAGAAAGCAAGACTTTTAAACATAAATAACAGAAACGTACTCGGCCAATACAATATACTTATTAAATATGTGTATGTACGTCATTAAGGCAAGGTGATTATGTGTGTCTTGCAATTCGTGTGTTGTGCGCGACTTAACGTATAGGTAATGTGTTATATGCATAGCTTTGAAGCCATACCATTAGGGCATATGTTTCCACCCGGAAGCAGTTGCTCTCCGTCAGGGCATCCACACGAGAAGCTGCTCGGTGTTGGGTGACAGAACGTGCTACAGTTTCCTCGTCCGTTGTTACTGGTGCATTGTGATTGGACTATAATGTTAACTTAAGGTTATACTATTTTCAAACAGTATTTAATTAAAACGCGTGTGTATATGGTTAATGACCTTGTTGTAACAGACANTTTAGAGACGTCTTGGTAAGTCCGATGAGACGTTCCCAAAAACCACCGTACCATGGTGCACGTTTGGGAATAAATCGCCACTCTGTTCCCTTTCTGCTGAGTTCTTCTTGAACGACTTAGGAGTTGAATAGCTTCTTAAGGTAATTAGCAGCAGCAATATAAGTCGTAACATTGTCTGATATCATCACCGTGGGCAACGACTTCCGGCTGGCAAATCTACGGAACGCTTGAAGGAACGAGTCGGTTGATAGGTCTGGTACAACTTCTAAATGGACGGCTCTTGTTGATGCGCATGTAAGAATGCAGATGTAGCATTTCGTTTCACTTCCGGTAGCGTTCTTTACAAATAATGCGCCCGTAAAATATACACCTGTGACGCTGAAGGGCGGGGCTTCTCTGACTCTGACTTTGGGGAGGGAAGGTTGGTCTGGTGCTTCATAGGGTCTTCCGGTTACTCTGGTACACTGTACACACGTCCTCAGTAACGATCTTACACACTGGCGAATGGATGGTATCCAGTACTTCTGTCTGATCTGTGTAATGGTACTGTTAACTCCGGAATGAAGTTGGTTTTTGTGGACATCGAACACAATCAATTTGGTCAGTACGTGTTTCTTTGGTAAGAGGTAGGGGAATTTGACATCATACTCTATGGGGGCGTTATGAATTCTACCACCACAACGAAGTAATCCTTGCTGGTCCAGGTACAGTCTAAGTTGTTTAACTAGCGGTAAACTGGTTCTGTTTGACTGAAGATTTTCTTCTTCATCTTGGAAGTTGGTTGTTTGACACGATCTCAGCCATTTAACTTCTGCCTCGTTTAGTTCTGTTGCTGACAAGCTGTTGGTAAGTCTTTCATCTCTTGGTCTTCTGCAGTTGTGGATGAATCTGTGGACATAAGCGTTGACACGAAGTAGTTTCAGGTAAGTACTGTACTTCTCTATGTTGATGGCTCTATGGACGCCCGTGATCTCCGTGCAATTTAACGTTACCACAAGTGTCGTCTGTTGCGAACTCGTGTCTTCACTTTCGGGTGTCGTAGTTCTGTCTGGAAAGAAAGAAGAAGCGTCTGGGTTCAAACCATTGTTGTTGCGCTGCAGATCACTTGAATTTCTCTGGTCATCTCGTGGTAGGTCGGTAGTATGCGGGGCTACTCTCTTCTCCTGTTGATCTCGAAAAGCTCGTAAGCGATACAGTTTGATATCCAGTTCCGCTGAATACTTGTCTGTTTGAAAGACCTCTTCCTCCAATCCCTCTATCTCCGTCTGTGAAAGTATTTTCTCATTCAGTGTCTCTAGAATCGTGACTTTCGCTTCAATAGCGTTGAGAATAGCGTTAAAATCGGTCAATGAATCGTTCTCCTTAGATTGCTCGATTTTCTCCATGTATTTCTCAATCAAACGGCGGTGACCCTCTCTCTGTATCTGAATTTTCGGTAGATTCATTTTTTGTCACGGCACCAATATCGCGATCGTGTGGGATAATAAAGGTACAAAGCGTTGTGTGTTTTCAGGTTCTTCCTTTTACTTAAGTATCAATAATAATCATGACGTATATATACAACAACAAATATAACGTGACGTCAAGGACGTAATGCACTTTAGTGCGGCGCGGCAAATAACGTTACGTTACATTCACAACATTATTTTAATCTGAATCTAAGTATTTCCGTATACCTTAACTTAAAAGGGAAAATCATGTTCATTGATTTTTAATTGTAAAGATTGATTAATTATTGCTCTCTAATATTATAAAAATGTTAGGGAAACATACGAAGCTTGAGGTGAAAATGAAATCTCTGGTTTCACTTGTTATGTTCTTGTTGACTTTCTCTTAGGTAAAGAATGATTAGAGATGGAATATAATTCTTTTGTTTGATCCACACATATAGCGGCCTACATAGAGTCACTGAAAGGTCACCACGATCTTGAAGCAACGTTGCAAATAAACGTCAATTACGTCGTCTTACGTTCGTATCAACGTCAGGTCGTATACGTGGTAGGTACAGTACGTTCTTATTAACGTCAGGTCGTATACATGGGGTGTTTGTAAGTTCGTTTAACGTTATGCTTAGAGATTATTCCCTTGACAAGCAGGGCCTTTGTTGCGACGCCAGGCTAATATGATCTCAACTGTCCTGTTTGCATGGTGAACAAATTTTGTATTGCATTTGTGTCCACAATAAAATGTCAGCGGGTTCAGTCGCCTTGTTCCAAGCGATACACGCTTTGTTCATAAACGTGGTAATATAAATAATATAGTCAGCGTTGTACGCCGTATCATATAAAAACCTGAACAATGACCTCGATGACGTATATGACGATGCCATCAAATTGCGGAAATACAAGAAATACAGAACAAAGTGCCCGCGTTGCTTCGTTACTTAGAATATTTTATTGACGATCGCGTGCGTTTATAAGGAATATGGATTTGGCCCGGTATGAAGCATTTTCGACCCGCCCCACATCAGGTCATGAAACGAGGCATATTTCCCGTATTTGTAACTATTTATAGTAACAAGTGTAAAACTCAGTACGTTCATTCGTTCGTATCAACGTTATGCCGTATACTAGATTTTACACACGTTCGTATTAACGTCACGTCGCATATGTGGTAGGTACAGTACGCATAGAATTACGTTAACTCACACACCAACAAAGCCATATCACGTCGCATAGGCGGTAGGTACAGTACGCATATAATTACGTCAACACACACACACCAACAAAGCCATATCCGTAAATCACAAAGTCAAAGGTCGGAGATTGTGACAAAAAATTCATATCGTCATTATATGTTAAGAATGCTTTGGTCAACAATAAATCTTAGTATAGTGGTTACATGAAAAAGAAAAATACGAGTTTTGAGTTTGAGATTACCGGGTCAAAGGACAATTTAACATGATATTTTACCTGTTGACCTCAAAATCAATTAGAATCTGTCTGAAAAAGTCAGAGTCTTATTGATTTTGAGGTCAACCGATCAAAGATTAAGGTCAAGTGGGCTTGTAAAATGAAAATTGCCTCGACACATCTTGAAAATTCACAGGATCATATAAATTAGGATACGGAATAGATTCAACGAAGGAAACTCCCTCATCCATCAAAGAATATGTATCCAATGAAAACACTCGAGACATAATCTCTCTTGTATATAAGATAAAAAAAATTCGTTGTATTGAAATAAAACAATATTTATTTAATATGTGTACTATATTGCCTGCGATGTTAATGTTTTTGAATTGTATGGTAAGGTAGCTTCAGTGCGCCCGAAGATGAATAGGGGAAGAGCACTGTAATACGATTTCTTTGAGTTGTGTGTAAGATCAACATTTTATGTCGATTTTTTTGTAATGGTACTTATAAATATTAAGCAAATTATATTACTGCGTTTTCCTATCATTAATAAGTATATGTAGATATACATGTACAATTATATAATTACCTTCAGAAGGGCGGTAAACCAATCGAAAGCCGGTATTTAAAGCACGTGACCGACCACGACGTTCTTGCAAAGCTGCCACCCATTGCACGACAGCACGTACGTCTTTATATGAAACCATTATTAATGAATGGATAAATGAAATGTCATATAGGCATATTATATGTTGTTATAGAATTGTGTGATTATTGCACTAATCACCACCGATCGAAACCAGTCTGTGCAAAATCTCCTAAAAAGTCATATTTAAAAATATTCGCATAATTTTCAATTGTAACTTATACTCACTTGTGGATATTACGCCATTAATGGTAAAACGAGTTTACACACAATGGTACCTTTTCGTTGCTTCTGATTTTGAAACGAGCGCATGCTGATGCTTTTGATTTTGGATGAATGGAAATAAATCCTTTAGCAATAGGTGTGGAAGAGAATAAACTGTTTATGACGAAACCCGAATCCGTTTGTTGAGGCGGTACGTTTTGAAATATTTACATATTTACTAGAATATTATGATACCGTTGCATCACAATATATACGTGTATACATGTATGGGTCCGTGTGGTACATTTGCCGGATGTGGGTATCACCAACTACGGAACAATTCAAGAGTCCAGATTTTACCATCACAATCCCGCGCAAATAGAAGTGTTCTACAATTGGAAACCGCTACACGTTGCGCAAGGGCAAAATGAGACAAGATGAAAATATAATATAATATAAATAAGTTTTTGGTTGCTTCGAGTTATAATTGTGTCAGTGTCCATGCATTAACTGTATATTTAACTAGTGTACATAAATAAATGAAGTTATAACATATTTCAGATTTTTTTTTCGGTATTAAACAACAACGATAGACTTTTGTACAATACTGAAGTAATGATAGATGTTAAGAATTTTACTTTAATTTAGGTAAGAATAATCACATGTACAACGCGGCTGTTTCGATATACAGCGCTTACACGTGCCAAACATGTGCGACTCAAATAATAAATATATTACGGTCAGATTATTCCAAATACTAAAGTTTATCACATCATTATTGTTCCCTAAGTCGATATAATGGACGCTTTCCTGAAGTAACGCTTCAGAAGATGTTTGACACGTGTAGTTGCAACATAATGAGCAGTCGAGGTGTCAATTCAGCGTTACATATAAGCTCTTTAAATATATTTCGGTAAATGTATCATACTACGAAATTACACACACTGGACCTTAAATTGGATCGCCAGGATTTCAATAAAATAATTGAGGTTCCGGACGGTCTGAACGGTACAAGGTTCCGGTACAACTCGTCGGTACCGGCGGGATGGGACACATAGACGGACCTGTGGGTTAACGGCTACTGGTAAAACTGGTATAGAAAAACCAAAGTCTTGGTTTTTGGAGTGTATATGTATGTTAAGATATAAAATTCATGAAGCAAGGGATGGAATGTTTGAGTGAAGCAACTTGCACGCAAATCGGGTGTAACTTTTGTTACACGTTTAGTTTTTTGCAAGAATACGCATTTCCATAAATAAGGATACTAATATGAAAAGTGTGTAAGATAACACATTCATTTGACATTTAGGTGTGTACTATTGTTGAAAATATAAGGCGGCATGAGGGTCGTTTATTCACAGTAGTCTGGACCATAATAATTATTATAGGGATAACTTTATATGTCAATATTTAGTTATTTTAAACATATTTATTTCAATCCAGAACACATATTTCGGAAACATGCATGCACACTTTTGTGACACTTACATGTTCTTACGGGATTCAAACAAAAGACATAGTATTATATAGTTCTGTTCCGGTACGGTTAAATACAGTTGCATGATGTCAAACATATTTGTTTACAGAACACCTTTTGAAGCAGTTTATGCTAATTTTATGCTAGAGTTGGATAGCCCTTTTTTAAAGACTGGGCTGGACAAACATTTCCAAACAAGATGGCATTTTGCAAGCAGTAAAACACGAATCAAACAGTTCACAAAGTGGATAATAAGTCGGTACATTGCTTCCGGGAGGATTCGGTTATCAATTTCACCAGCACCCGATACTTTTCCTACTTCAAGACATTCAAGACATTCAACCAAATCGATGACCTCTTCCTGTGTTATACAAATTGTCTGGAGGAAATTGTTATACTTACATTGTGTACAAATTTGTTTCATTAATACAATATTGATAAGCAAGTACTTATTTAAAATATTAACTTTGCTTGAGCCGTTAACTTCGAAAGTGTTCGAGTTATCATCGAAGAGAGGTGAAATAGGATTTTGAGTTTGAAGAAATAAGAGACATTATAATAATACTGTATTTTTGGCGCAGAGGTCAGAAGATGCTTGCAATCTTTTCAAAAAATGCGTTTTTTTTAAATCGCGTAAACGTATTATTACTAAATTTATGAAATTTCGAAAACTTGACAGGTGTGTATAAGTATTTAATTTTAAGGCTTTTCGATATATTCGATTTCGCTGTCGAATTTTCTTCTTAACGTTATTGTTCACTCATGGTAAATCAAACGAGCGTATACATAAAGTTTTGTTTTGGATGCATATCGTTGCAGTTTTCAATATAGTGTTTGAAATATATTAAGCAATAGTATAAGTTCACTACCGATTGTCTTTAAGTACTTCTTGTCATCCATGTAACAGGTTCTGGGGCTGGGCGGACCTGTCGGTGTAGGTTGCTAGTCTAAATGCCTCGACGAACATCGACACGTTGGTGAGGAACCCAACGTTCGCACTTAAAATTGGTAAGTGAGGTTTGCACTTTTCAAGTTTAGTATTTTTTAACATTTAATATGTTTGTAGCTTGTTTTTGTGCTTTACAGTGTGTTTTTGAACTGTGAAAGTAGCAATAAATAAAGGCCAATGTGCTCTAATTTCGTGTTGGTGCAGCTAAAGTTGAAATTTGTTTATATTTGATTAGCGAATCTTATATTATACCGCAACGGTTTATTAAAACATTTATTTACGATTGTATTTAAAAGATTTTAACACAACGAAAGGTTGATAAATACAAATCTAGAATACAAGTTTTTCGGTTCATAAAAGCGAGTATACAAGTTTCAAGACAAACAAAATGTTGATGAATTACAATCTATAATAAAAGTCCAGAACAAGTGGAATCAGAAAATCAACGAAATTGAGTTTTGATACGATTAGAAATATTTTCGCTTGTACATCAGAAATCTCATTCATGTATAAACATGTACACTTTTTGGAAATTACATCTTTTTTGTTCAGATTTGCTCGTACGACAAAGATACAATATTAGGTTCCGCAACAAAAACGAATAAATATTACACAATTTATGTAACCATTACAATTATAAATACAATTAATATATTTCATTTATTATTCCTCTGTTATACTTATGTATTTGTTTAAGACCGAGACAATACCATGCTGATGGCAAAATCGTATATCATAAATTGTGTATACTCGCTTTTAACAAACAGATTGAAGGCTTGTCTGAAATTATATCAATTACTGGTAGTGTTTGTTCTTACGGAACGTACGATATTATATCTTTATGCCCCCGGTAGGGTGGCATATAGTGATCGCACTGTCCGTCTGTCCATCCGTCTGTCTGTCTGTCCTTCTGAAATTCCGTCACACTTGCGTTTAGGTTTCTAAAATTGGTCATACCTTTTGCAATATTGATCATAGCAACTTTATATTTGGCATAAATGTGTATCTCATGGAGCTGCACATTGTGAGTGGTGAAAGGTCAAGGTCAAGGTCATCCTTCAAGGTAAAAGGTAAACAAAATCAAAGCGGCGTTGTAGGGGGCATTGCGTTTCTGACAAACACATCTCTTGTTTAAATTTCGTGTCACCAAATATTCGAAACTTATACATGCTTATAATACTTTAACATGTACTAGTATTAGCTGCATGCGTGTTGTGTATTGTGTCAAAGCGGTTGAAAGCCCTGAACTTTAAGTGAACGGTCTAGAAGCCACCTGTATTGAAATTCATATGAACCAGCGCACATGTCCCCATGGTGAAATGCATCATCCACTTGACCAAAACACCACTAAGTGGTTGAATATGGAACATAGTTTTATAAGGCCTTCAGACATTACGATAACATTATTGTAACTGCCGACTTCAACATCAGTATTGGAGCACAACAGTTGTAGTAAATGAGCAGATTGATCATCTCATACAACGAATGCCGAGTACAGGGACCATAAGAACTAAATACATAAATAGTAAGATATTAAGATAACATTTCATAGATATGCAGAAAACATTGTGGATTAGAGCAGAGTGCAAAAAAAATACCTCTCTCTTCAAAGCTTTTGGAGTTAGTGGCCTTTGTATTGATCTTGTGCAGAGTCTTCTTACATAGTGTAGATCATAACGCAAAACTTGTTTATGGAATTCAAATGAAATTACATATAATGTTTGGAGTCTTTGAGAGGACGTGTAGAGAACAAGAACCATAGCTCTGTTTTTGATATTTAAGGAATTCTTGTCCTATTTGTCTTGTTCAACTTATAACTATTAGTACAAAATTTCTTGCATTGACAATTAATGAATAGAGCAGAATGATAATAATGTTTATAAAAAAATATAATATGTCAAGCTCAGTTACAGCACTTTTTATGAAATTATTCTGGTGATATACATAAGTAAAGAAATAATCGAAAGTCTTCATTTTCATATTTAACTCTGGTAAATTCTAAAAATTCACTACACACAAATCTACCGAACACCAATTAAAGAGACGAATTTGTCAACGCGAGGCAGTATTGTATCATGGGTTGACGCAAACATCACAGATTTTGAGCACAATACTTAACGAAATAATAGTATGTTTCTTTGCCAATTAGGTCATTTTGGCAAGCCTCCAGTGGAAGCTACCTATACTGATCTGGGAGGCTACTTCCACTTCTACAACGTCTTCTCGGCGCTGGACTCGCCGGTGAGTTACCGCGAGTTGTCTCTCTTTACAATGCACATATTTAAACATAGTAGCAGCTGTTTATTTACGTTAGCGCTTTAAATATGTTGACAACATTTTTACGGGAAGTAAGACAAGATTATTTTAAGCATCTTTTACTGTAACTAATATACACATTTAGCGATCAGATTAATATACTTATTTCTCCATGTTTAAGTATGTTTTTCTTTAAAATTGCAATTTTTGAGAATCTAAATGTCATTCCGACGAATATAACTGATATTGAAGTATACGTTTTCAACAACCGAAGACGTGTAAACAATATGACTGGCCTAAAAGGGGACATGCGAGAGGATATCATTTTGATACGATTCCTCTGCATTAAAAAAACAGAAATGCGAGCACACATACCACACTGAATATAAAGAAGCAGAAGTAATTGTGTTACAAAATAATAGTCTTCATAATTGTTAGAGTGAGTTTACAGATTTTAATTTGTTTACTTGTGAACCTTTGCATTTATCATATATCATTTATCAAAAATCATTTATCATATATCAGCGATAGCAAGCTCGACACAATAGTACAACTTAGATAAAATAGTTATCACATGTTATGTTCATCCGTTATATCGTCCTCGATAACAATACATTCAAATATTTTCAACATGGCTGAATTGTTCAAAACCACGCTTATCGTATTATTCTTGTGTTTTGGATTCTGCTATCAATTAAATGGGAATGACGAGTGCACAGGTATGACTAAAATACTAGATGTAGCCTTTTACCGTTCCAATATGGTAACCCCAGTTTTAAACAGGTCTGTTGTGTATGTTAATTAAATTCAATTGGTTTTAAACAGGCAGTAAATATAATCAGAAATGAAATAAGGATATTATATCTAAATAATGTTCTCATATAGTTGCATCAGCGTGCGATATTATTGGCCCAAAATCATGCTACTTAATTATATCGGCCACTTCTAGATACACTTAAATGTATTAAATAGTATAGTCATGCACTTTTTACGTTTAAAATAGGATATGATTAAACACGAGATAATTTGATATTGAATTCATTTTGTAAATAATTAATGGTATTCCAAGCTATTTTATTTTATCTTATAAGTTTGAAAATATGTAGAATACTGACTATATGCCTGATACATGGAGTATCATGTACATGTTTATAAAATAAGATCATTAATGAATGTTTTTTGCCAAATGAATATACATAAACATTTAAGGAATGAATAATTTCGTCCGCAGACCTTTGTTTTAGCTAATTGAAACATATTGTATATGCAGTAAAATGTGTACAGATACTCGTAACACACACACTCGTCAATCTATTAGTTAACAGACTGACTATTGTGCGAGTTTTTGACCACGCAAAATTGATTATTCAGTTAATTTTCTTTAATCTATTTAAGTATATGGACAATAAATTAAACGCTACCATTCGCTTTAACATTACATGATTACGAGAGCAACTGAAACATTCCTGTTTCAACGTGATTGGATTGCGAATCAAGATAATGTAAGTAGCGTATGAAACCGTATGCAAATCGAATGCAGTGAGGCGACATTCCCATAAAGCTCAAGGTTGTTTCTAATCAAGAATGAATGTATGCGAATAGAAGAGAAAGAATACAGTTTGGTTGCGTTTGTGTTCAAATATGTTGAATATGTGTAGCAATCGGATGGAGATTAAGTTGGTTCCTTGTTCATAGTTTCGTAACCCTTATCGGAATAAGATATGAGAAACAGTTCCTCATTCTAGCTAAACAAATTGTTTATAAGCTTTTAAAGATTTTTAATACACACAATTCAAACATCAACGACTCCTGGATAATCAACAGTGGACCACCTCTGCATCTCAGAATGACTTAAAAATGCCTTTGATTGCTAAGACATAAAAGATTGCCTGTGATGCCGATTGTGGAAAACGAACGTTATATTATTGTGGAAGAAATTCGCGGACTTCTGTTCCATATTGTACGAGGCTGGTATCTTTCATTCAATTGCCCTTTAAAATAATCTATTACGAAATGTCTGATTTATGTAATCATATTTCTTATACTTTAACCATTGCATAATGCCGTGCATGTTTTTTTTTTACAAGAATGGTTTACACAAACATATTTCATCATCATCATCATCTGTATCATTATTATCACCACAACCACAACGACCATCAGCAGCAACATCATAGTCAGCATCAGTATCAATATTAGTATAGTCATCATAATAAGAGTCAATTATATCATTATTAGTTAAATCTTTTTGGATCGACAAATCGAAAGGCATACTAATCGACCAGTCGAATAGCCGTGGATGGGTTGAATATGAACATGAATTATCTTCTAATACATGAAGTATACGAAATTAAATGATGTAACAATTGTAAATTTCGGGCAAAGTTTTATCCGTGAAATCTGATTTTACTCGAGTTTAACGAATAAGTAAGTTCTGGTGTAAGGTGTTAAGTTATCTTACGATAATCAAGAATCAATGAGCCCCATTACGATAATAATATTCTAGTTTAGATGTATTTTACAATTAACGGTAAGAGCCTCGATCGCGATAGAAGATAGTGAGAGAACGTGACATTTTCCATGCATATATCCCTACGTGTAAGTACAAATAGAATAACATCGTTCTCCCTCAATTCGTTTGACATTAATAACTCCACGCCGTTGCGATTCTATATGATTGTGGTTGCGATTTTTTTTCAGGATTTGATCGACCACGACTAGACATGAATGATACAATATTGCACTACTGGCTATCAACTTAATTTATGCATGCGTCAGCAATAAATCGAATCAGAACCTTTTTTCTTGCCTTATCTGCTTTTGCACTATTAAGATTGGCTTCACAATTGAAATTGTTGCCTTAATGTTTAACATATCATGGTGATCTTATCAGATATTATCGGGTATGATCAGATCTTGCTGTCAATCTTGTCAATTTTGTTAATCCTGGAAATTCTTTGAACGGCTCTAACAATTCTACGTTTAACACTTTCAGATGCGATCAATTGTTAATTGGAGTCATTGTATCAAATCGTATAATATCGTCACAAAGAGCGACAAATGCAAAACGTTATCTGATCATAATTCCACATCGCAATGGTCTTTAATAAGACGAAGCATCACGTTCTGTTACGATCTGTTGCGATCTCTATAACAAATGTAGTGGATAGACAATCGGGCTGTATTCATATATGTCGGACTGTCATCGTGAATATAATCGATTAAATCGTGACAGATATAACAATCACGTTCATATTGTTTCGTTACTGTAAGGACCTGGAGTATTAACTACCTTGATTATTATCTGTAATTTCATTAATGTAATCAAACTGTTATTGTTCAAAGTCATTACACTCTTCCATCCATATACAAGATTATGGTTGAAGTGTTTTATTGTTATATGAACTGATAGTAATCATTTGCATATGTTTTGTATAATAATTAACAACAGAACTTGAAATCTAAAACTTACTGTCAATGCCCGAACTGCATGGATGCTAGTCAAACCGTCATCTTGCACTGATTTTATAAGTTATATTCGCATCTACATGATTTATCATTGTATAATTATAATTATACAAGTACGTGTTACTCTAAGACAATATTCATTGTTGTTTAATGTTCATATGTTTTGTTATTTGTGTGAACTTCGCCATTCCTAAAAAGCACTTTTTGGCTGTGGCATTATTCGGACAAAATTGTTCCCGTAATATTTCAGCTCTGTCATAAATGCAAATTTGTTAAGGTCAGAGAGAAGCCTATTTGTTTATTGTTAGATGCAGTATCTTTTACTTATCTTTAATGTTAGTGAAAATATGATGTTTTTGTTGAATATTTGCCGCTAAAGAACTGTTTTTAGGATTTGGGATTCCTAAATGCATTTGATTGGTTGATATATTCCTAAGTCTTTTCATTGGTTGTGCGCAGAATCCTAAATCCTAAGGGCTTAGCGACAGGTATAAATATGGCCGATAAACGAACACTATTTATCGGTTATGATCTGTTCAGATCGTTTATACACAGCTCTCATAAGATCAATTGATCACTTTAATCATAATTATTAGTAAACTTACAACTTTGTATGGCGTCATTCACCATTCCCAAGATGGTAAGAGTTATTTAATCTGACACAATGAACGTTTATTTAGGAACTCCAGAGAGCTTTAGGATGAAAGTTAATCGGCGCTTTTAAAATCATAATACTGATAAATGATGTTTTATTTATACGAGAACTGGTGCATTTGAAATAACTTCAAGTAGTGATTAAACCACGATTTTTTGAAACTTTACAACTGTGTTCTTCACATTATTCAGAGTGCCATCCTGAAACGGGGCACAGAGTCAGAAGACAATGAACATAAATAGCATTACCCGTGCCTAAGGATGGGGTACCTTACATTACGGAGCGCATCCCATCGTACAAAAACGAGCTATGTCGGTGCACCTTTCGTGGCGAGTGTGTAAAATAATTCGAAACACTACCATCGTACCGTATGTTCCTTCCTTGGACTTGAAAAACAAGCCGCATGTTGCTTAAGATTGCGCTATTAATGTGCAAATAACAACTCGCGTCAGATCCAATATTTCCAATAATTATGTATGACATCAAACTGCCAATATATTTCGCCATTAAACAACAGTTTGTAGGTTTCTGTGTGAAATGCTTTGACGTGTGCAGTCTAGTTAATACAAATGCTATATCTGCTATCCACAGAGATGAAAGCTTTTGAAGGAGACAATGTCACACTAAGATGCAACGCCACGAAAACATTTGACATCATCCAATTCGTCTGGACTATGCCAAACAATAACTCAAGAATAGGCCAAAACATCACTATCGACAATTTAACTCAAGCAGATATTGGAGTGTACACCTGCTATGCTCAAAACTTGTCGAGTATTCCACTGGTGAACGCCATATGTTTGAACGTCTATGGTAAGATATATCGTTTTCATAGTCAAAAACTGTGCTTAGCCTGATCTCATCAATAACTTTAAATTGCAATCTCAAAATTTACTATTAATAAACTTAAAATACACACCTTCACCAATTAGTGTTAGATAATCAATTTAAATGGAATACGAATACTGGAAAAACTAAGAAGAATTCACTTTGTTGGGAGAAGGTATTTTCATTGTGTTTGTGTCTGTGTTTATGACTCTTGATTTTGTATACAGGTATATATTGTTTTCACTTTCCCCAAACATATTTCATGTGCTAATCCTGACAGCATCAATCACATTCAGTTTCAATATCAAACTATGCGATTGATAATTTTAAAAAACACAACTACACTAATCATTTATAGTTTATATATGAAACATTTGACAATTTTCGTAAGGACCTCCGGACACACCGAGTGATTTCAAGGTCACTTAAGTAACAAAGTCAAATGCCACTCTAAATTGGATAACAGGATACGATTACAATCGGGCACAGACCTTCATTGTATATCAACACTCTGCATCAAATAGTACAGGTAAACTGTATTCAAAATATTTAAAAATAAATATTGAACATTTTTCACCTTACATTCCTATAGAATGAATTGGGTAACGTTAATTATTGTTTGAGTTTTTAATTTGGCTATTTAACACTCAAACCTTTTCAATATTCAACATTTTTTTACGTTTCCTACATACCACAGTTTTTCACGAACAAATTGATACATCTGATGGGCATGGCAACACGCACGTTGAATATGTTATCAACGAGTTAACAGCAAATTTGATCTACAATTTGACCATCAAGTCAAAAAATTCATATGGATCTTCCCCACCATCGGACGTTTTAGTATTTTCTCCTTATGGTACTTTTTTAAATGTATTTTGATTATAATGTACATAACGAATATAATTAAGCTTAATGTATGTTTTAAATGATATCATTCAAACACGCTTTCACATTGCTAACATTTCTATGTTTACTTTCATGTATAGGCCAGGCTATTGTGTAAGTGACAAAAACAATACCTATGTACAGTCTACAATTGTGTAAATGACAAAAACAATACCTTTTAAAAGTATAAAATCTTTATGTTTCACAAATTAGTATTTGTCATTTAAGGAAAGCCAACAATAGACCCGAAAGAGGACGTTAAGCTCATTATAAGAAGCCGGTTGTATGATCCGGTAACCCTTGAAATGCACGCTATAGGGTACCCGCCCCCCTTTTACACGTGGTTGCACGATAATCAGAAACTTAACAGCTCCGATCAAACCTATTCAAGTGAGGTCACCATTAAGTCCATGACAGTAAGAGACTATGGAAACTACATACTAATCATGACCAACGAAGCTGGAACTAGCATATATACTTTCTTCATTGCTGCATACGGTAATCCAAAATCAGCTCAATTAAACTTATGCACATATGAAGCTAACAATTGTATGTTTGACACTATATCGCCAAGTGATAGTTATTAACTGTTTAAAACGCTTATGTCATATGCCCATAGCCAAATAAATATCGAGTCAGTGTACTTGTCCACATCATTTTAATTGATTTGCGGCACTTGGAACGTTCATGTTGCCTCATGAATTCAAAAAGTGGGAACCGTCTTCGAAGTAGGAACAGTGATCTAGTGTATAGACGCTGGCTTTTGGAATCGTAAAGTTCCTTACTCGAATCTTTAATAGACCACTGAACATGCTTTAGGCAAAAACAAAAGGCCTTTGCTTGTCCTTCTCATCTTAAGAATACTGTAATTGAAACATTGAATGTTGTATACTTTGGGCGACGCACGACATGCAATATGACACTCGATAATCAACAACGACACTCGAGCATAACCAACGACATTCGATTATTGATGCAGCATTTTTTTGTCAAAATCTATCACGGCAATGCGCGAGTCAAACGTTCAAAGGTCGATGGTCCCTGTACATTGTCATTGGGTATGATAGGTAGATGTTAGTGATAATAACCAAAGTGTCATTAAATTATACCGAACGACCAAGTAAACCTGTTCGGTCGGGGGTGGGGGGGAATAATGTGATTATAAGTCGGCAGCTGAGTATAATTTAACGTAACATTGATATCAGACTATACACCTGTCCTTTACTTGACTTTTAATTGAATTCGTTTAAGTTGTTTTAATAATAAGAAAAACAACATGTTTTAATAATAAGAAAAACAACATTCCTAAATATATCACCATACTAATTTCAGGGCCCCCGGAGAGTCCCACAAGTTTCACAGTTGTTCACATTGGCGCGACTAATGCTACGTTATTCTGGGTGACGGGCTATGATTACAATGAAACACAGACCTTTGTAATTGGTAGAAAAGTTGATGGTGAAATAAAAGGTAAGTTGAAATTGTCGAATATTATGCCATAATTTCTACGATAACTGGTGATTAAAAATACTAATAAGCTTTTAATTAATGAAAGAAAGTCAACAAAAAAGGGACATGAAAGTTGTTATCATCAGAAACACTTTTAACCATGAATAACTATGAAATATAGAAAGTAATAAACGTGTTCAATATGTCTGTTATACATTGATGTGTTATCCATACAAACAATGATATTCAGAAACAATAACGAAGTATTGTTCTAATTGAAAATGCACTTGTAATAGATATGTGCTACCAAAGGTGAGTTTATACGCCAGAAGTCAAACATAACATTACACAAATAAAAAATATTAATGTTTTATTTAAGACAAAAAAAGTAAATTAACTGTATACAATGCATCTAATACAAAAGTGTTTACAATAAAATTAATCCATTACAGAGTTCAAGGCATATCCTGATGAGTCTGGAGGTCATAGTAACACAAACGTCACTCAAACTGTAGATGGTTTTACCGAGGGAACAGAATATAGTCTTACCATATTTTCAAGGAACAAAAACGGCAATTCTCCCGTATCCAACAATCTGCAATTTATGACATTTGGTAGCATAGCGTTTTTATTAAGAAATAAATTAATATATATACACTTGTTTGAGCGATGCAATAAAGTGTTATCTTGTTATGTTCTGGACTGCAATATAAAAAAATAAATAATAACACGTGTATTGATAGTTGATTCAACCTTGTAAAGTAATTCTCAGGTAAAAAACATATTTAAAGAATGTAATACGATTTTTTATTATTTTTTTTTTATTGTTGCACTGCTTTTTCCTATCTGTATTTTATGACATGCTAACTCTCTCGAATAATTAACTTTTTTGTTTCAACGTAAATACAATTACAAATAACGAAGAACACGTATGGTCAAAAATTTTAACAGACGAGAAAATATTGTGAAAAGTTTAGAATAGTGTGTCGTCAGTACTTTATTTTCTAACTTACTATTATAAACAGAAAGGCCTAAAATGGACCCAAACAATCACACAACGTTGAAATTCACTCCAAGAACAAAAGAAACAATAAGTCTGGTAATGTATGCTGTTGGTAATCCGCCGCCTATATTCCTTTGGGAACACAAAGGTGTCGCATTGAACAGCTCGGATGACAACTCAACAAGTACTGTAACACTTGACAACGTTATGATTGAGGATTTTGGAAACTACACCCTGACAATGAGCAATAAAGTGGGTAGCAGCGTGTACACGTATGTTTTGGAGGCTGACGGTGCGAAATGGAAACAATCGCTTTACTATATGCTTTATTCGTAACCAGTTGCAATACTATTAGTGTACATGTACTTATAGTATTATTTGAACTCAATATTATGTGCAACAAATATAATTAAAATGTCCAGTGATTCTCATTGACGTTAACAATAAAGGACAAAGGAACAAAGATGAGTTTTGTTTATAAACAATAATCTGTACAAGAAACATTATATTGATAATTGATATATAAATGATTTGTGTTTTCAGGTCCTCCGGACCCAGTGTCTACAATTTCTATAAATGATATACGAAACACATCTTTAACATTATCTTGGTTTACCGGATTTGATTATGAAAGTAATCAGACCTTCATTGTTTATAGCTATTCAGGAGAGGATATTAAAAGTGAGTACTTGTTAAATGTATGTTGTATGACACATCATATCGAATCAATTTTTCTATAAGAGACGAATGGGTATTAGAACATGTATAGTTTTATACTATTGAATATACTAGAAAACACATTCATGTAAACATACATGTATACTAATGCGGAATACCCAACAATATGTGTAGATGGGACAAATAGACACATTGTTTGGTTCTGCAACAAATACTATTTAACGTGTCGTAGTTGCATAGGGCTTTAAACAAATAATTTGTCGTTATGAATTTCTCTGAAGTAAACAATGTGGTACAGCTAACAGTATACTCATTTTATTGTATTTAATATTACTTGTTCTTATTAATGTCTTGGTTTTCAATTGAGAAAAAATATTGTCTTTAACGATCGTATATACATAATTTAAATCAACACAATCTAACTTGAACAGTGCAACGGATAGAAGCATGTTTTCCTACAGTACTTAAAATATGTAACTATATCGCCACGTAAAATATGCATATACAATATGTGTTTATACTTCAAAGTTAAGTATACTGTTTCTGTAACAATCATCTGAAATCATGATCTGACCCGATAAAAACGAATACCATTTATCGTTATCAATCAAATATTAAATATAAACGAATTATTTACTGTCTAAAAATTATGTACTTATGTGTCTTTTCAATCGAATTGTTTTGATTTTGATGTTATTAGTTTGATATATTTTCGATGCTTTTATCATTGCACCGCTTCTCATTAACTCTGCGTTTGTATTAGCACTGGTGGAAGTACCCGACAACAGTAGTGATCCTGGTGGCAAGCAGATGCAGCTGATGTTACATAACCTTTCACCAAGAACGTTCTACAATATTAGTGTCTGGTCAATAAACGCGAGAGGGGCCACTAACGGAATGGAGTTCTCATCATTCACAACTTTCGGTACGCCAAGTCTTATTACAACTAAACTAGCAACCCTTCCAACAACCGTTGGGAAGAGATTTGAATGGTGTCCGAGCATAGTTCGTATCAAAACACCAGCCGCCATTACAAGTCACGTGATTTTGGTCGATTAAAATATTAATGTTATCTTATATGATTGTAAATCTTTATTTGTTTTACCTGTTAATTCTTAATTTAAATCATATGTAAAATTGCTATTTTTCTTTGAAAATTGCAGTTTTTTAACAACAAGTTACAAACCAAAAATCCTTCAGAAAGTTATCTACTGCGAGGAGTACATCCTGCGAACTATAGTATAATGACGTTTCCGGCATGTTCAGCATTGTTAACAACATAGTTTTTTTACAAAACGATATGCATGATGTTTACTAAATCATAGGTGAGCCAATACCTGACCCCAGCAAGCCGGTCAACGAAACGACTTCCCCAAGACTGGGAGAAACAAGTTCATTTACAATGAAGTGGTTGGCGAACCCGGATCCAACAATTATATGGACACACAACACCAAGACTATTAATCATAACGAAACGGGGATGACCACGAGCATTGAACTAGCAGACATTAATGTGACGAGTTATGGGGACTATATTTTGACGATGAACAATTCTTACGGGGTGTATACACATACATTCCGTATAAAGACAGACGGTATGTTGTATTAGCAACTGTTTTGAAATTACTTTCTTATGCTCTATCATAACGTTATACACAGCTACATATACACAACTTGGCAATACAGTGGGTAGCAGCGTGTACACGTATGTTTTGGAGGCTGACGGTACGAAATGGACTAAAATTGCTTTATTAGTTGCTTTATTCGTACTCATGGTGACAGTTGTAATAATATCAATTTACTTGATTGATTTATGGTAATATTTGAACACAATGTTATGTGCCAAAATAGTATTATAGTCCTCTGATTTGCATTAATTTGGTTAATATCAATTTAAGCATAACATCAATAAATAGCAATTATATTGAAATTCGG
This sequence comes from Dreissena rostriformis, assembly GCA_007657795.1. NCBI lineage: Eukaryota > Metazoa > Mollusca > Bivalvia > Myida > Dreissenidae > Dreissena > Dreissena rostriformis. The sequence continues at coordinate 30,595 of VMBQ01005067.1, read as the reverse complement.
AGTTAGGGACTAGTTATATGACTTAATTGATAATATAACGGAATATGAATGTTCTATACATTAACAATAAGGCCCACATATTTTGCCAAGAAAAAATGACCATTGATGATTGTAGTGTATACACATATATTTCATATTGAGGAAGTCGGTATGTAGCAATTGCCATACGTATATATAATACTAGTAGTTTTTATTACTGACACATCTTATTTACTTCCTCGTTCTTCGGAAATGTAAACTTCTGTTGCTCTGTAAAACATCAAACCATTCAGTAATTCCCTATAATCCATAAGAATAATAATGATTGTTTAGTGTTGCTTAATTGTTATATGAAAAACAGCAATGTTTATGCTTATAAGCAAGAGAGTGTATTGTGATTAATGCCGATCGACGTATGAGGTTCGTTGTGCCTTTAATCATGCATAAATCCAACCGTTCGTTGCCTTGGTCGTTTCATAGGTGTTACCCTATAACATGTAATGTAAATGTATGTTTCCTGGAACGGCACATTATATTGTTTTAGTTTTGATAGCTTGTGTTCAAAACAATCAAAAGGTGTATTGAACATATCCGTTTTAAGAGTTGTTTCCCACTTAGGACCACCGGATCCAGTTTCTGACATTGAAGTGTTCAATATAACCGAAACTTCAGCTCTTTTGGAATTTAAGCCTGGATTTAATTACAACAATACACAGTGGTTCAAAATTCATATAGAAACATCGAACAGAGGTAAACTGAATTCACGTGTTTGTAAACTTTCAATTAATCCATTGTCGTACGTTAATAATTGTATACCAATTAAACTTCCCATACACAATTGACAAGTTATATTAACTTGTTATCATATTGTATTTAGAAATCGACATGATTATTGAAGACACCACGGATGGAATAGGGGACGACAGTAAACAGGACTATGCTTTAATTCAATTAAACGCTGGCACGGATTATCAACTAAATATTCTTGCAATTAGTACAAAAGGATATGCAAATAAGTCACCAACAGTTCATTTTCGCACTGAAGGTATAAGTCTTTGATTAAACAACATTTTCAGTATATTGTTTCAATTTAAATAACGTTGGTTTGATGCATTTCTTAATGTTGTTTATAGGTTGATTAATAACAATACACTAAAATATTGCCAACTTTAATTTATTTGGTAATTGTACATGTTAATGTAATGCTCTGAGATTCTCTGAAATGCTGATTTTAAAATAGAAAGTAGTATGCACAAGATTTGTTTTATCCTCTTGACATTTGAAGAATCAACTAAAACGGGCTCCATACCTATTAACATACTTATAACGATCATCGTTTGTGTGACTACAGGGTTGGTCATCATATCTATGGTATCAGTACTGATATACAGGAAGCGGAAACGATCAGGTAAGTAAATGTTTTAAATATGAATAAACCTCATAAAACGGCACACAAAAACCAAATGTTTCAACGAAACCTTCTGATCTTTATGTAAATATAATACCATGTTCGACCAGATTCGTTTGCTTGCACTGGAGTTGTATGGTCATCATAAACAAATATGTATGCGTATGTAAACATCCTTCTTTACTCAACAATAATCTTTATGAATGAACACATTACCGACCAAACCCTCGACTATTAATTTCCATTCTACACAAACCCATATAATCAATTCCATAAAGTAAATGGTCTCACATCGTTTCATATACAGTAAAATAATGGCATATTAGCTCGTGGTTTACAGCTTTATTTAGAAATGTCGTTTATACCCGTTGAAGGATTTTATAACTAATTGTTGTTAAATACTTATTGTATTTTTATCCGATTGTAGTTATATTTAATTTTAGTGTAATCATAACCGTTCTAAACAGTATTCACGATAGAGAATTTGCTTATTATGTTTAACAATCTTTCTTGATGCACGAGTCGCATATCTGAATTATGAGGAAGTAGGTGGGCGTACAAACAGTAAAGGTAAATTCAATATAAACTGCATGGATATAAAAACTGAAAATAGTACATTCAGAACGATTGCTTTTTGTGGATCCCCTCACCTCTGTACATATTTTGATATCGTATAAAACACATCTTACTTTCGGGACATGTGTATATATCAGACGAAGCTCAGATAAGAAGAAGAATTTCTCTCCTGGTAGAGTTTTGGGATTTTCATCGTTTGCTAAGTCAAATATTATAACAGTTTGGTTTGTGCTGTGTGGCTTCATCTGAACGTATCCATGTAACATCTTTATAGTTGTCATATTTCAGTCATCCGAGGCTGTAAGCAGTACAGACACTTTTTATTTGGATGTAATAGTTATATTGACGATCAGTTTTACACCTAGTTTGTTGTAAAAAAAAATGTGGATTCATCGCTACTTGACAGTTTAATATATTTTATAGATGGATTATATTACTTTTCATACTTATCACTTTAAAGACTATGCCCTAATGGTTGTTTATAGCTGTCCGCAACTTTCGATAGTACTATCAATTATGTTTGTAGCATTTGATTCAAGCGTCATTTTTTTGGCAATTATGTTTTCATTTATTTTTCTGAAAAGGTACGTTTGACTGAGATCGTTTTAAACACGCGTACGGTTTGAGATTTCTTATGGGATAAGTGTGAGATTCGGATGACTCTCAAACCGGTCTGATTTGCATCGACCGTTTCAATGCGGGGATCCCAACTTAAAGCATTTAATGTTTATAGTTGGTGTTCTGTTTTAAACGTAGTGCATACAAAGAAACATTTATCTTCTGATATAGATTTTGGACATTTATCGTCTGCTTTATTAAATACTTATACAGTTTGATGTGTGCTGTGGGAGTAAAGTATAACTTATCCACTTGAATATCTTCAAAAACTTCATGTTTCATTCTTCAGAGGCTGTAAGTAGTAACGTTAATTTTAGTTATATAGATGAAACATATTTACGATCTGACACCAAGTTTGTTAGACTTCTTTGTTAAGATACATCTGTAACTTCATAGTTTAATAAATATAACGTATTAGCGCGCCAAATTGGGCGTCATGCTTTGGCGCGATAGTTATAATTTTCAATCGTGTAAGAAATTAAAAAAGTCATGAGCGAGCAAGGAAAAGTCATTGTATTCACGGATGTCAATGGTATAACAAAAGTCAAATTTCGGAGAAAGTCGCGTCAAAGCGCCTGTGTTGCACTTTTGTATTGATATAAAATTGGTCGCCATAATTGCAGATTTCGCAGATGACATTTTAATAAATTTAAGATAAATACGATAACGAGCGACACGGACGCATATACGTTATGTTATGTGTAACACAGCAAGCCTTTTTATTGATCATAATAATTAATCATTTCTAAAAATGTCCACATAATAAACTAATATATTTACATTCGAAATTGTGCCCATTCTTCTTTGACGGCTGAGATTTTAGTTTACTTGATACAACATTATCATTAATATTTTTGTAAATGGTGAAATATTTGTTTTCCGTTACGTTCATTTAAAGAACGTTTACAATATACGCCGTGTACTCCATCGAAATTATATGTTAAAATTTGATATGTTTAAGCTTCAACTTTTAGCAAATCGTATACAAATTGTGTTTCAAATAATCTTCCCAACGAAACAGAATCCGATCATGTGTAGTGATTGTAAGTGTAAACGTATTTAATTTGAAATGCATTCACTGTATAATTGTGTAACTGATGACGGCTTATGAATATCCAATAAACCCTATCCAACGTTTGGGTCGGGATGTAAATATTAAGAAATATTTATTTTTTATGTAGATTAAAAACAAAATAATTTCCAATAATAGTCCAAGTATCAATGTGTGTGTTCTGTTGAAATTTATTCAATCTTACTGAAAAGGTTGACCTCGAAGTTAATTCCGAGTCATGTAAAATGCCCCCACAATAAAGTTTAACTCATTACCGATAAAGCTATTAAAGCATTTTCTTGTTAAAGAGTCTGTACAAACTGTACTTACATAAACAATATAATAATACGTATTGAAACGAAACCGGGTTCATGGAATATCAATAATTATAAACAGATACCACTTCAAATGGCCAAACATAAGCCATAGAAATGACACCACATTTCGATAATATTAAACCGAGCGTATTGTCTTAGATTATGGCATTTGTTGGCCATACTTTATAATTAAGAAGTCGTGTTTACATTACAGTGTCTATTTATTGCTTAGACAGTATCGTTTATAATCTTTTTGGATTTTATTTTCATATCACGTTCAAGTTCCAAATAATGAGTCCATGCACGAGAGGTACGTATACTGTTATGAACTCATGACGTTGATTCCGATTTAAATGAAAGAAAATTACATGTTGCATAGTAGCGTGCATTGTTAGTCATATATTATTAGTAGAATTGTTTGCAACTGATGATGTTTTCACTCCCAATGATGTCAAACCATATCATACTACATTTGGATTATTGTTAACTGAACTAGATATATGTGCACATGTTATCTGGCTGTTTAGGATAATATTATAACGGATAATATAATTAAATTTGTATGACATTAAACTGTACAATTAAGGAAGACCGTGCAATGCAGTATGATTCTTTACGATTTCTTCATCTTGCTCATTCGATGAGTTTAATGTTACAGTAATAAAAATTGAATATAGACATAGACAAATCCTTATACTCTTTCCTGATATATTTCGCCCCAATAGGCTTTTCAAAATTTGTTTGTTTAATGGATTACATTTTCCGCATGATACTTAACAAAACAATTTGTGACCTAACGAAAATGAAGTCCATTTACAAAAAGAAACTTTGAAAAAGCCTAATGAGACGAAATAATACCCGGAAAGAGTGATCATTTATTGGATACGAAACTGGGTATCAAAATAAAATGATAAATCATTTAACAATTGAGTAAATTCGTGTTAAAATAAACTTATACCACATAGCGCATCTAGGAAGTTTTACATGGGATTGTGTGTTAGAATGGGAGCTTGTTTTAATATCGGATAGCAAGCCATAGGTTTTAAGTTTGAACAGGAATAAGTTAAGTGAAACCTCTGATTAACAGGAGTACAATCTTACCACTTAGACACTTAAAATATGCATTTTTGCGAAATTCATATACAATTAAACACATTTTGATTTATCGATTCTACGAAGGTGGAAGAATTAATGTAGCCATCTTGCAAGTTTATCAGCAGTAGGAAAACATACCCCGCAAAATGGCAGTTAGCGCATTAAAAAGCAAAGCTTTAAAACAATGCAATGTCCGAATCGCCCAAACGAATACACAATGACTCTAGCAGTAAATGAAAGTAGCTAGATAAACATTAAACTGAAATAACAATAATGCTCTGAAACAAAGGAAACAAGTCAATGACAAATCAGGGCACTACCAGCAAAATAGCATTAACTTACCGGGTGCACTGTAACACGTTGGAGAAATGGCAGATATAAAGCAAGAATTTTGGCACAAATATCAGTTAAATCATTTTAAAATATAAACATACGGGGGTAAAGCATTAAATAAAAAAAAGTAGATTACAATTTTATATTCACGTGTGATCATAAAAAATTAAACCTTTTCATTTATAAATGTCTTTGATCATCCGTTAATTAAAATCGATAATCTACCAAAACCAACAAATAACCTCATTTATGAAATAAAAAAATGAGATAATGACTGAAAAACGATTAGACCTTAATATACTCGTATACTTAAACATGTGTAAACATTGATAATGATATATAAATGAAGATTCATTACATGTGTACATTATGCAGAGTGGAAAACTAGATTGTATAAAATGACATATAAACCGCGTTCATATCGTTTTAAAATTTAAATGTTTTTTTTATACTTAATTCGACACGTACTTTCTATGTGTAACCCGTTGTTGGCATATTTGAAACAGCTAATTTTCATACAACGCTCAAATTCAATGGCTTTGTTTTATATCTATGTTTACCAATATATTGGTATTTAATATTTTCAGCACGAGCCTGAAAAGTGTTTTTGTTCACAACGAGTATGCGTCATTTTCGAACGGTATTTCTTGTGTATACGGTTCCATTTATTACAATTGCATTTTAACTTCAACATACGAATTATGATATAACAACATTTGTAAGATACAAATTAACTTATATTCGTAGAACATCAAAAAATATATTTATTGCTGTCTACGATTAACGTGGTAAACTATCGTATTTATTGTTTAACAGGGAGTGATTCGACTTCATCGGTTACCCTGGACAAAGACAGTATTGGTAATATTATTTCAACTGTTAACCTAGTGTAAGGAATTGTCATGCAAATGAGTAATGTACAAGTATTGAGTAATCCAATATTATTTTGTTTTGAAACATCAATAGTTGGTTTTGACTATAAACGATTTAATATACCAATATTCCTATTATTGTGTATTCTTTGCCCTTATATTGGCCGTAATTGCTGTACTGCAGTAGCGAGTCGCTTTAAACTCTTAGTAATGTATTTGTTACATTTCTATATCAAATGTTTAAAAAAAAGATACGTACTGTTATCAATAATGTTTTGATATCGTAAGGTAGCGTAAGATTTTTCAACTGTATTTAAAAGGTTGTTTTTTCTACAGCAATGGAAATAATTCTGAAAGGAATAGATCTGGGACATCTCGTCGAGAAATTCAGAACACAAGCGGTGAGTGAAAATGCATGAATCACAACAAATGATAAGTAAAATTAGCAATTCCCTAAAATTTGAAGGATATTTGCCTGAAATTTGTCAATTTTGCTAGTTCAGATCAGTTTTCTTAGCCTGTAACACAAGACACATTTGAACAACATTTAAATATGTAAACATTCAAATGTTTCCTCGAAAGATAGTGTAAACGGCAAACACCGTAGAAACTATTTTTGCAGAATCTGTAAATGCAGTAAATTTCAACTCTCTCACCGTCTTTGCTATTAAGCGTTTGTTGATATGTTGAACTACTTAATATATGGACAGGCACCTTTCGGTACTGTTTTGTCAAAGGACTATGATGTTGAAGAAAATATCAATTGTTGTCATGTCTAATAAAATGTGAAATAAATTGCTCATATGCTACCCCGAAACAAGTCAATTCAATGTCCAACTTAACAATAACACATACATTCGTCAAACTGTTAAATTGTAGAAACTTCAGGATTGTAAGTATTAGTAATGGCTTTCTTAAGTTACTAGTTATAATGGCATTAAGTACATTGATATATTTTTTCAAACTGTGTCTATCCTATTCCGCCAATATGCTTTGTTCTGTTCAATTGTTTTATTTATTACAAGTAAAATAAATAGACATTGAAAATGTGTATTCAAATAATACTGCGGTTACTTATCTCTTTCGTCTTGTTTTACAATAAAAACATATAAATGCGTGCATGCAAGTAGCTTGGCCGAATTTTATCACAGGTGTGTATTTGTTTGTTTGGAATTTTAAAAATAAAAAAAATCAATATGTTAATGAAATTGTAAGAAATGTTTTGTTCCTTAGTTTATTCATCTTTGATTGGAAAAAATGAATTATTTCCGACACAGAGCATTCATTTATCTGTTTTAATGCAAAAATCCATACTATTGAATTTCAAATGAAATAAAAACATATGTTGTTATGTATAGAATATGTTTGTATTATTTGTTGAAACATTATTTTGAGAAAAAAAACTTAAGTTGACAAAAAAAGAAACATTAAAACTGGCACAACACAGTTTAAATGACATAACGTGTTTTTGTATTTATAAGGTCGGACCAAATGAAGTTCTTGATCTGAGTAATGACGATATGAAGTCGATGGGGGTAACCACCATCGGTCACAAAATCCGCTTATTGAAGGCGTGTAGGAATTACCTAAAAGGTCAGGGCAAACAGTTTTAACACAAATATGTTTTATCTTCAGTATACGAATAAGTGATTTTTCCTCTGGAAATATGGGCGTGGACATTGACGTTAACTGAATAATAATGTACACACAGATAAAATATATGCGTTCAAATGTTTTAAAAAATATGTTTTTTCCTGTTTGTTAATTTACATGTACTAATAAGGGTTATCATTGTCGCCATCTGCATTTTTGCTTTTTAAAGTGAAAGTATGTAGACATTAACTTCATTTTAAACAAACGACACAGTTATGTTTTTGTATCAATATAAATTTACTTAAGGTATAAGCACTGTTTTCTGGATTATTCCCCTCACAAAATACTACATATTGAGAGCCACCTTAAATGATTTAACTTAAACGTTTAATCTACAACATTTCAAGGCCGGTTTTAGAAGCAGAGACTTTGCGCACAAACTGTAACTTTTGGTAAATTAATTGTTAACTAGTAAACTATTTATTTATAATTTGCATTAAACGTGGTGTGTGGTCACGTTTTATTTTTCAGTGCAAACCTAACAAACAGACTGGATTGTGGTGAAATGGTATGCGGAAGTAGCTGTCCCTAACATTTACTGAACTCAGTAGACTGTTTGTATTTCATGTTATGTATATCGTGTTTTAAGAATATTATACACTTTTCTCATGTGTCAATTCTCAATTAACATATACTATAAATGCACTATTGATGCACTATTGATGTTATGAAATTATGTAATGTGTAAAATAAAATAAGCAATAAATTATAATGAAGGTATAAGAACATTCATGAACTTCGGGCATTTCTTCAGTGTTAACCTATATTTAGTTTCTTTTATATATGTGTCGTTACACTTTGAAATAAAAAAAGCAGCAAAGTCCATTTGTCTTCCTACGCACTTCCTCCTGGTGCTCATTATTTCAAGAGGCACAAACATGTTTATGTTAACTTATAGCATTAAGTCCAAATAAGAGAAATAATGGAGAAACACTGCACGCAGCTAAATTAAACCCTAACTTCACTGAGAAGTCTGTTATGACTAGATTCATATAATACGACGCTCACACTATGAACACTTTACACAGTGTAATTGAATATCACTCCATTCAATGTGTAGCGAATATAGGGATAATACACGTTTTCGAGGGCATGATCATCTGCGGGCGCTCGAAAAATCCGAATTTTGAGAGCGCCCGAAGATGATCATGTCCGAGAAAAAGTGTATATTCGCTATTATTGCATATACAAATCACACATTCTAAAATAAATTATAATAACATTGAAAACAATATGTCTTGTTCATTCGACATCGACAAAATAATTCGATTATTTCATATGACGTCATACAGTTGAATGTTGTGTTTTACATATGCCTCACTCGGTCATCATCAGAAATGACGAGGCTTTACCTTCGGATATGCAGTTTTCAATTTAAAATGTGTTTAAACAGTGGATTAAAGCAAATTTGAAATGCAGCTGCGCAAAGTAAGAAATGAGGAATTATTTTGGAATTTACTGGTCGTGACGGATAAATATATCGTCAGAATAAGTCATTACTAAGGGAAGTAACTGCGCGTGGACCAGTTTATGGATATGAAAAACACATAACAGGGCTTGAACGGCACGTGAATCGCCTTGTTAAAAACACGATTTCTCCCGTTCAATCCCTCCTTTTGCCAAGTTTCTGAACCCTGCCAGAGGGCATTATAGATAGCGTTTATGCAATAATAATGAAACAATACGAATACCAATAACTACATACGTAAATTGGACAACAATGAACTATGGCCTTATGTTCCATCCGTAATCCCAATAAAACTAAAGCCAAATACCAATTTATACCACATAAATTGATGATTCAAGAGACTTGGTAAAATACCTTCATGATTCACTTTGTTTTCTTCTAACTTCTTTTCTCGTAAACAGTTTTAACCGTTTTTGCGGGTTGTATTAGATTAGCCGATAACATCTATCTCCATTTTCTGCATGAAGTGTCGCAGGCTGCCCCACTGACGTCGTTGACTTTAAAAATGACGTCAAAGACGTCAAAGTTGAAACTTATGACCGTTGTGATGTCCGTTACAACCGGACCGACGTCATTCGACGCGTCTTGGCGAGCTCTTCACACGTGCTTAATTAATCGACTGTATTCACAGGCGTTTTCGAGCGGCGCCCGCCTATAACGCTTACGTACAAACGCCCATCGCGACGTCATCGGCCCCATGGGTTATAATGGTAGCGGTTGTTTCGTTGATGGAGACAAAGTATTCGATCGACATTCATGAAACTTAGCACACTCGTTTGGCTCAATGTGCTTAGCATGTCTGAAGTGTCGTCAGCCGCCCCACTGACATCGTTGACATTAAAATTGACAGGTATAAATAAAACGAACTTGTTAACTTCATTTATTACAAATTATGTAACATCCTATCTATTAGCAAACATTCCAGTCCTGACTTAAAACTAACGTTAACATACTACTTGAGGTAGAGAAATGTACATCCGTTTCTATAACAATTAGGTATCTGAAACTAAACGTAGTTTTTTTAATCATTCTACGAGTCAGGAATTAAACATTCTGGACCGTAACTCGTGTCTTGCATTTGGCAAACATGAATTCTAGTAGCTAACATATATGAATTGTAACAAGGACAATTAAATCAAACTTAATGAAACAAACAAAAATGCAACTTAAAAGAACATAAGAGTAAACCACTTGGAAACATTGTGTCAACTTACGTAAACAGATGAACTCCTACCGTTACCGGAAATCACTATTAACCATCTGCCTTTGTAATGGTTCCATACACATGCAAATGAATATATGCCTGTTGCAAGCAATGTTATCATAAATGTTATATTTTGCATGAATAGTCAAATTAATTTAGACTGTGTTCTTAATAGCCAACGGGTGAATGTAGGGAACCCTACTCTGGCTCGCAGGAACGATTTCCAGACTAACTGACCGTGCACTGACCTTGATATTCTGCGAGATGGAATGTATACCATTTATAGAAAGTGTATTATGTTTGTGATGAAACGCTGGCTTATAAGCCAATAATTTAATGTCAATATTTAACTACTGGTATATAACATGACTTCGTCAGTATATGAGTGAGGGAAATAACAGGGAATAGCAATACATATAATTGCATGATATAAAATATAGTAGTGCACATACTGCAACATGAAGAAAAAATAAATGTAATAACACTCTCTCAGTATACACGATCTGGCTTATATAAATAGACACGCACACAATCTATTGATTTTGAGAGTTGAGTGTGACACTGTTGTACCCGCATATTATTTATGTATGAAATACGACAGCTTCACGCTCATCATTCGGCTAGCATCGTTGCAAAACGAAATTCTGCATTCTTATATTTTTTTTAGTTAGGTCAATATGCACAATAATGTAATTCATTCGGTTCTATTGGCGGGGAATTTATCCAAAATTGTATTGGGTGTTGATGTTGATAAAGATCAATGAAGGTCAAATATTGTGTAGGTCAGCTACGCTGAATAACATTCTCCGGCCTAACTGTGTTATACCAATGTTACCTTAGGAGATTTGGTTGATACCAGAGCTTTAGATCGCACTATACAATACCGAATCGGTAGGGGAGTTTTTTTTTACATACACTGAGCAGCGTTTTTTTTTACTGTTTTATAACTTGTAATAAATATATTTAAGGGCTGGAGTTTGTAGTTGCATGTTTATTAAATCCGAAAATATGCCCTGTGTGAAGCCAGTGTATGTGTCATGACACCTTGCATATACAATTCGAACATGAGCACTTATAACCCTCAACGTCATTTTGGCAGAATATTTAAAGGGACGTCCAAACTTTAAAAATATTGAACAATCCAAACGGTTGACCCCCGGTTTTCTCAGTTGCTATCAATGTTTTGTTAAGTAAGGCAGAAAGGCATGGATTGATCATTGTGCTCGTACTTGCAAGAAAGTTGCAAATTGACGTTGACATTCATAATTTTTTATTGGTGTTCGTTTTTTCCAGGTTTTGATATTATCAGAGGAGTTCGCAAGCCGGCTCGAACCCAATCCACCAGCCTGAGCCCGAAACCCGAGAAACCGTAGTGTCCCCTACTATTGTATAATTATGTTAAGATCGGTTTCCAGGGTATCTTTTGTATGAGCAAATCTGGACAAAACAGTGGGTGTACATGTCTTTATTACATTTATGAGTTTTTTTTTTTACTGTACACAAATATATTATTTTCGACGTCTTAAACTCGCGTTTCTTTGATCTTATAGTACCATTGCATCTGAACTTTCATTCAACTTTGTATTTTAACAACGTTTTATATATTTTGATTTTTACAAGAAAAATGGTATACATTTGCTTTAAATACAAGGGCAGTGATAAGGTTCATAGACAATATTGCTTTTCATTTTCAACTTTCATTGTCTGTTGCGCATGAAACCTTACCCAAATATCAAATAACATGTATTCGCAACGTATAACGAAACGATGATATCAAAACAATTGTAAAGAGAAATATAGACATTTATTTTTACCCATGATGAATACATTGGATTATTTCAGAAACTTTCCCATGATGTTAATGTCATTTATTATAAGAATATACAACTTCAGAAACGTGTCCATAATGTTCACGGCATTAATCATAAGAATAATACAACTAAGATACTTATCCATTATGTTAAGGTTATTAATCATGAATATAATAACAATTTAAACATAAATACAATCAGTCATTTTAGCAGTATCCAATCACCTCAATACAGTAGCCAGTTGCCCCCCGTGTATTGAGCTTATAGATTTGGATCACCTCCGCAAATTGTTAAAACACAGTGTAGGCTACCGCTGTTTTGGATGGGAGTCAATTAAAGAAGGGTCATATTAGGCCTTTAAGCCTGTTTACGCGCCCACAAACAGGTGTCCGTTAACATGGGTCTCTCGCATTTTCATTTGCAGCATTCAACGATTCACTAATTATATAATTGAATACAATACGCATACATGTACGAACCATTCTAGTTCTGGTTATGTAAGTGTCTCGAGCAATTTAATCAAAGTGTGACTATAAGATAGGGTTTGTTGTTTTTCTGTATCATGCTCAGCTTGGGTTCAGTCATTTTAACCTTCTCAAACTACACCGTTATTCTTCACTTTAGGGCGAATTTCGAGCGTGTGTACCCGTTTATTCGTCACGGTGTGTTTGATGTCATGAAGCTCCACGTGTTCAACACATTCGACTCCTGAACCTGCCATACGTTTTCCGAACCGCGCAGAAACAAATAACTGTTTGGGCGAAGTTTCTGAGCTGACCGATGCACGGTCAGGGAGAGAATGTTCACAATATTGAATCCTTACATATTCCATCCCCGACGACGTGACTTCATTAGTTTCGCAGCTCTCTGTTTCTGTTGCTCGTGAACACATTCCATTTGGTATATGGTCTTCGTGGTTTGATGAAGAACGATGCGCGGTCATTGAATCATTGGTCGAACATGTTTGAACAACAAATGCCTTCGGTTTCATGACCGGCAAGCATGATGGCCTCTCCGGACTGTATCGTTCCGCTTCACACACGCTCAACGGTCGCCACAGCGGGATCGGTACATCCTTTAGACTGTTTTCTAACTCACTGAAATCGGTCTGGGCATCCGCAGCCTCGTCGATAGGAGAATAGAGAGCCATGAAGAGCCGGGTCCACGTCCAATCAACCTCGTCCTCCTTTGAGAAGTCGCAAATGGATATGAAATTTAGGATATTCGGAATGCTGACACAGCTGTCGCGAACCACCGGGATAAGTTTCCGTTTTCTGGCATCTGGAATTTTCAGTATTAGAGAAACAGTACCGTGCATCGTCTGAACTAAAAATCTTACAGAGCTTAATAAAAGGACACTATACATTGCATTTTGATGCGTTTTCATCATTAAGTGATGTTAAATGGAGCAGTCGCAAATTCGGGCTTTTTTAACAATACTTGCCTTTGAATCTACCTCTGAAACGAGCATCAAATGTTTTTTTTTTAAGTTTGAAAACTTAAAGTGCCAAAATTATCATATGGTTTCCAAATGACGTAGAAATGTGACATCCAACATGTCTACGTTATATACGTTACATTGATAATTGTATGTATACCTGGTGACAAAGCATGGGTGAATTTCATTTGAAAATTACATGCATCGCTTTTCGTATACGAGTCGGACAGCAATATAATCACTCGGCGACATCTGCAATACAAATAAAACATCTCTTAAAATATATTTTATAGTTCTAGTGACCAACATATGCAAAGGCCAGGAACAACTTGAAAAACGTTTATAGATAATCATGCAAGTATCATTTTGTGAAGTTCCATGAAAATCTGCACAGCGGTTTATGATGTCGATTGAAGGAAATTATTGACGACTGACGACAAACGACTGACATCGGACGACGACGGATGCTGGAAAGCCATCCACGACACCAGCTCACCAAAAGCACGTTGTGCATTGGTGAGCTTAAAATAAAGACACGCGTAAATATCGTTAAGTATCGTTAATAGTCTACAAATAAGCTTAAGGTGTTAGCCTTTGAGTAAAGTACCTTATTATGTCATTACCTTTTTTCAATAAGGTACGCCGCCACGGTGTGTTTCGCGGGCCCAGGAAGGTCATTTCGACCCGGGACGAAGAGGCTGAGTCCGCGTTTGAACTCCAACTCTCGGATGAGTGTCTTCACAAATTCTCGATCCCGAGGATCTTCGTCCGTGTAGCTCACAAAAGCATGATACAAGGTCTTTTTTCTGTACTTGACTGCATATAAAGAAGATGCACTCTAGATGGTATTATATTGAAACTACAGAAGACACATTTTCTCTTACACGATCAGTCTTTCGTTATTATTTGTTTAATTGCAAACGATAAATTAAGGGCGGACGTCAATAATAAGAAAGACACTTTGGTAAAGAAAAAAGTCGCCAGGGCCCGTTTTCTCCGTTCCATTCATAGACTTAAGAATAAAGAACATACTCAAGCCGGGTATGCTGATTCTTCGATAACGGATGGCACTTCGATAACAGAGAACAACAAAAGCTACGCGCGAGATGTGAGTTCTTCAGACTTTTTGCACTTATGTTCTGTTCATTTGGTTTTCAGACACGGAACATTGTTTGGACGATTAATGGTATAGCACTTTGTAATGCGAAGAAAGAAATTCGCGGAAAAAACGGTGGATTATATAAAAATTACCATAAAATTCCATCGATAATCAGCATGAATTGGATGATCAGTACATATTTCAACAAAAAAAAAATACTTGAAAATAAATCAAGAACGTGCTTACTTTTCTAAATTATAGATCAATATGTTCACTAATGTTACAACATGTTACATTTTAGCTTACTAACGTATTTGAGGAAATTCAAATGCTTAAAGAGTCGCATGCAAATATATCACGGGCACTTCGTTTACACGGTAACGGTTTCATATTTTATACGCACCGTCCTCTAGTGATAGTGTAACGGTTTCATCTTTTAAGCTCACCGTCCTCTATTAATACTGTAACGCTTTTATATATTTATACTCACCGTCCTCTATCGATATTGACGGTTTCATCTTTTAATCGCACCGTCCTCTATCGATACTATAGCGGTTTCATCTTTTATACCTACAGTTCTCTATCGATACTGTAACGGTTTTATATTTAATACTCCCCGTCCTCTATCGATACTGTAGCGGTTTCATATTTAATACTCCCCGTCCTCTATCGATACTGTAACGATTTCATCTTTTATACTCACCGTCCTCTATCGATCATGTAACGGTTTCATCTTTGTACTCGCCATCCTCTATCGATAATATAACGGTTTCATATTTAATACTCCCCGTCCTCTATCGATATTGTAACGTTTCACCTTTCATACTCGCCGTCCTCTATCGATACTGTAGCGGTTTCATATTTTATACTCGCCGTCCTCTATCGATAATGTAACGGTTTCATCTTTGTACTCGCCATCCTCTATCGATACTATAACGGTTTCATCTTTTATACTCCCCCTCCTCTATCGATACTGTAACGGCTTCATCTTTTATACTCGCCGTCCTCTATCGATACTGTAACGGTTTCATCTTTCATACTCACTGTACTCTATCGATCCTGTAACGGTTTCATATTTTTTACTCGCCATCCTCTATTGATATTGTAACGGTTTCATATTTAATACTTCCCGTCCTCTATCAATACTGTGACGGTTTCATCTATTATACTCACCGTCCTCTATCGAAACTGAAACGGTTTAATCTTTTATACTCACCGTCCTCTATCGATACTATAACGGTTTCATCATTTATACTCGCCATCCTCTATCGATACCGTAACGGTTTCATCTTTCATACTCACCGTCCTCTATCGATACTGCAACGGTTTCATGTTTAATACTCACCGCCCTCTATTGATACTAAAACGGTTTAATCTTTTAAACTCACCGTCTTCTATCGATACGGGTTCATCTTCACCCAAATTTGAACCTGTAAAAAATGCACAACGTCAAATGTAAGTACACGATAATATGTTATTAAAAATCTAAACGTTAACTAAAGCACACTTGCTTCGTCTTACATGTCATTTTTAAATAACGGTAAATGATACACTAGAATTAGTTTTTTGCATAAATCATTTAAAACGTACTCTAAGGCAATTATAGAGCGCCATACTTACTGATTTTGTTCGCCGAACTGTTGTTTGCATATTCGACGGCTGCTTCAGCAATTTCCTGACTTTGTAAAAATATTTCACAGTCGTATACTGAAAACAAATGTTTAACAACATTTTATGAGGAGATTATAATGATGTATTGGTCGTTTGGCATTTGTTTCGAGATTAATGCAAAGCAGACATCAAAACACAAATGAAAGACTTTGTATTAATTTAGATGCAGGCATATGAGTATGCTCGTAGTATTGGTACATTAGCCTTTCTCAGTAAGTGGAGAAAGCGTATGTCGAATCACCGATGTTATTGTTACTGAAATATTGTTCAACGCGGCAAACAGTTAAAATCAAACAAAACACTTTTCTCAAAGCCAAATGTGAGGTTATGATTAAATAAACCGGTAAAAGCCCCGGTGTGTTTTTGCATTGACCGTACCAATAAAAACTAATATGCACGCCCATTATAGGACACCATACATTTATATATAAATAGTATTTACGGAATGTTTTGTAATTCGAAATAGTTAACCCAGAGAAGACATTTCTATCTTTATCGGTTTGAAAATGCGGTAAAGAAAAGGGTATTTACGTTAAGTTGTAAAAATTCAAGATCAATCTGGAAGTTCCGCATCGCAAATCAGGAAGTTTTAAGATTTTCTTCCATGCGAAAAGTAAATTTGTAAAGTATGTTAAACAACCGGTATTTCATAATTTGAATGACAAAAAAAAATCAGTTTACATACTATTAATCTGAGTAGCTTTAACCATGACTCATATTTACAAAAAGTACTCGGCGTATACTGATGTATTGGTCGTTGGGCATTTTTTGTTTCGAGATTAATGCAAGGCAGACATCAAAGCACAAATGAACGACTTTGTATTAATTTAGATGCAGGCATATAATTGTGCGCGTAGTATTGGTACATCAGCCTTTCTCAGTAAGTGGAGAAAGCGAATGTCGAATCACCGATGTTATTGTTACTGAAATATTGTTCAACGCGGCAAACATTTAAGATAAAACAAAACTATTTTCTCAGAGCCAAATGTGAGGAAATGATTTAATAAACCGCTAAAAGCCCCGGTGTGTTTTTGCATTGACCGTACCAATAAAAACTAATATTCACGCCAATTTTAGGACACCATACATTTATATATAAATAGTATTTACGGAATGTTTTGTAATTCGACATAGTTAACCCAGAGAAGACATTTCAATCTTTATCGGTTTGAAAATGCGGGTAAGAAAAAGGGTATTTACGTAAGTTGTAAAAATTCAAGATCAATCTGGAAGTTCTGCATCGCAAAGCAGGAAGTGTTAAGATTTTCTTTCGTGCGTAAAGTTGATTTGTAAAGTATGTTAAAACAACCGGTATTTCATAATTCGAATAACTTGATATGCCTTGAAGTCTTTAGAGATGCATTGAAAGTCGGTTTACGTACTAGTAATCTGAGTAGCTTTAACCATGACCCATATTTACAAAAAGTACTCGGCGTATTGTTTTGTGCCGTATATTACACTAAAAAGTATCAGTATTTAGTGTGTTTTTCCATCTTTTGGCGAAAGGTAGCCTTATTCCAATTTCAGATAAGGGAATGCGGATTCTAAACAGTTCTATTACTTGCAGATATTTTGCACACACCATTGAACAAAAATATATATAACTCGTACGTATTCGCCGCCTGCAGTCTTCTATGACGTCATATCGCTCGAGCTGCAACAGGAAGTCCCACAGACGGCCGACGGTAGCCGCCGNCCGCAAAAAAATAAATAAAAAAAATACAAGTTTATATAACAAAATCAAACGTAGGTAACGTAAAGAGATTTTAAACAACTAGGAAGCATTAGAAGAATCAATGATAAATTTTCGCTTTAACATTGCACAATAGATAAATTTCAATTCTTTACGGATACGTTTTACAGACATTTTTTTCGAACTAGTTCAATGTATTAAGACAGCTCTACGTTGTTTTTGGACCTCAGACCTCTATATATTGGACCCATACATAGAAAATAAAAATGAGACTAAATCATGCCAGTAGTGCACACTTTACACTTACTATCATTTACGTTAATATTATTAATCTTTCTTTTTCTATTTCTGAATGATTTGAAAACAACCTGAATCCACTCACAGTCTAAAATTCAAGTATGTTTCAAAACTATTTTTTGTATGTGGTATAATATTTAAAGCTTACTTAGAAACTGTATACATTCAAACCAAGTTTGAGTGTAAAAAACATCACGGACTCTTTGTTTAAGCATATATCGATTTCGTTATACTGGTACAGCCAAATATAACTGAAACCAAGTGAATCATGTGTAGTTTTAAAGCCCCTATAACGCTCAAAATCAACGATTATTTCTTAAAGTATTTCGTAAAATAAAGTTACCCAATAAAAAATCAATGTTCATTATAGCAAAAGCCAAAATTTCAAAACGAGATGTTTTCTGGTAACATGGATGTTTGTAGATATAAAATGCTTGTTTTTTTGTGTCTCAATTAATTCCATTTTATAACCCCGCACTGATGTCTATTCATACGACACACGAACACTAAAAATGGTACCAATGGAGTAATGGAGAAAACATCTCGTTTTGAAATTTTGGCATTTGCTATAAGGAACATCGATTTTTTTTATAGGGTAACTTTATTTTACGAATAACTTAACGAAATTTCCGTTGATTTTTAGTGTTAATGTTACTTTAACAACATTATGCAATATTTTTTAATAATTATATTTACAAAAAAATGTAATAAGTAAATAAATGTGCCTTATCTGGGGTTCGAAACTAAAAACTAACGCGCTACAACTAAACCACACTGGCTTTGCAATTTTGAAGGTAGTTACAATGCCATATCGTCAATACGCGTTTTAGCTTTTTAAAAATTTCCAAAGTCAGTAAATTTTGCTCGTTCGAAATGAATGCATACTATATGTTTTATTCTATATCAATAATTTTGAATATTGTCATTTTGCTACAGTGTGAACAATGGAACGACGGATAAACATTTATATTGGCAAAACGTGATTGCTTGTACTTAATAGTAACTTATGTAGAGAAATGAGTCGTTCAATTTCTCAATAAAACTCCCACTAGGAACAGCTCATAAATACGTTAATTGTTTTCATATGGATTCGACTCATTTCTCAGTCAACACGCACGAACTTAAAATAGCTGAATTAGTTATACGTAGTATGGCTTAAAGAAGTACTTTCTATACATCAAACAAACAACTATGTACACCCAGTAGTATAAGTGTATGCTAACTTGCTTCATAAATAATATTATGTACTAGAAATTAAAAGCGGATATCAAAGTTAACGATGCGCAACGTAGCTATGTGCCGGTATGTAGTACCATTTGCCAAAATAATTCCCACATTTCTTACAGTACCGTATTAGTAAAAAAAAGTTTCATCAATACCAACACATATTTTTTAGAAAGAAGCTTCGGCTATTCAGCCTTTCTCAATATGATAAATTCAATAAAGCGAACGTAGCGGTAAATAACGGCACTATAAATAACAATTATATCATTTTTTACATTGTTAACGACATCATACAATACAATGTAGATGTTCTTAAAGCAGAGTTTTTAGTAGTTTAAATATAAAGCATAACTAGGAAACAGCGAAAGCAAGACATAACTACACAGTTTTTCTTGTATCGCGCTATGCATTGTAGTGTTTTAATTTTTTAAATCTAAAATAACTCTTTACAGAATCGCTTTTTTGTAATTAATAAATTGTTTAATTAATTCACTAAGAAACCGAGGCATGCGCCAATTAAAAGTAAGCGGGTTAAACGCATACATCAGCTTCCATGGTATTCTGATGAAATTAAGCAGGCTTGATTAAAAGGGATACATTTAAAGCTTGCAACAGTTTTGATCAGTATAAAATATGGAGAAACAAATGCAATTCCATAATTAAGAAAAATAAGAAAGCGTTTTTCAATGATGTTATTAAAGAGAAGAAAGATATTAAACAATTGTGGCGATCTAATAAAAGCATATCCAATGTTAGTGAAAATCAAAGTGCAATTTTTCCTAATACATTAAACATTAACACTGTTTATGTTAGTGGGAAACAAATTGTGGCTAATGAACTTAACAAACTCTTTGTAAACATATCTCATATAATAAAGAAAACAGTTTTCAAACCTGACAATTTTGAATATTTAATTATGTTTCTTAGATTAAAAATTGGGTAATCGAGAGTTCAAAATAGAATATATATCGCCTGTGGAAGATCTTACACTAATTGATAAACTTAATCCTAATAAAAGTAGTGGCTTAGACAGAATAGGACCTTATATCCTAAAACTTTGCAAAGATTTTATTGTACAGCCTCTAACGACATTAATAAATACCTCAATTTCAACTGGAATCTTTCCAGACTTACTTAAATTAGCAAGTGTCGCACCTCTCCATAAAGGAGGAGATAAACATGATTCTAATAACTTTAGAACTATCTCTTTATTACCTACACTTTCTAAAATAATTGAAAGACATGTAGCAATTCAATTGAATAAATATTTAGAAGAAACCTGTATACTAAATGAACACCAATCGGGTTTTAGGCAAAACCACTCATTCCAAACTGCTTTAATCAGACTCGTTGATTCATGGTTAAATTGTATGGACGATGGTTATTTGATAGGAACTGTTTTTGTGGACTTTAAAAAAGCATTTCACTCAGTAGACCACAACATTCTTCTGCACAAGTTGAAACTATATCAATATTCGGATTCGTCTTTGAAGTTTTTTAAATCATATCTACAGCTTATTCGGGCAGAAGGAGTAACATCAGACACCTGCATGATAAGTTCCGGTGTACCGCAAGGCTCCATTTTAGGACCTTTGTTATTTTTACTTTACGTGAATGATCTACCCTTAAAACTAACATTAGAATCTGACATGGATGTTGATGATGTAACAATCCATTGTAAAGGGAATAATATAACGATGATAAATTGCAAACTTCAAGACGACTTACTAAGGTCACACAATTGGTGTATGATAAATAATATGGCAATCAACCCAGATAAAACTACTTGCATGACTATAGGATCGCGCCGAAAACTTAAACATTCAGAAGATCTAAATTTGTTTGTAAATAACTAAAAAATTAAACATGTTGCAACCCAAAAACTTCTAGGTATCCATATTGATAAACATTTAAATTGGAAGGCCCATGTTGATAAAACTTGTTCAAAACTTGTTTTGAAATTTTCACTGTTCAGGCGTATACAATATTTTCTAACACCTGAGATGAAAATTATGTTCTTTAATGCGTACGTAACACCAATTATTGATTATGGATGTGTCACATTGCAAAATGCAAATACTAGAGACATAAACAGAATATCAAAAATGCACAAAAGGTTTTTAAGAGTAATATTACGTAATGATTTAAATATAAATGATTATGATTAATCACAAAAAAATGGCTTTCTTTTGAAAACAGATGTAAATATTTCACAAGTATAATTATTAACAAATCTCGTCATAATTTAACGCCCACATATATCGACGACCTGATAAAACTGGTCAAAAACAATATTTACAATTTAAGATCGATATCAAACAATGATTTGACGCATAAAACACCTCACTCAAACCTTTTAAAAAAAGTCGTTTAGTTACTCTGGTATGGAAATATGGAACCACATACCGGTAAGTATTCGACAATCTCTCACTCTCATTACTTTAAACCGTAGGCTTAAAAAATATTTGCTTATTGAGGCGCAAAATGAGTCTCACGCGTAGTAACATTTTGTGTCTTTCTCTTACTCAAAAGTCAAATACTCCATAAGTGTTGTAATGATTACTATATATTTAATTTCTGCAAACAAATATATACATATTGCTTTTTCTAATTTCGCAAGGAGGTGCAGGCTATACTTCATAACTGTTGTGTGTATTCATATCCTATTGTGAACACAGATCATGAATGTTGTTTTCTGTAATTATAATATTTGTGTATATCAGCCACTTTCTGTCAATCGTAAACTATTTCAAAAATAATATATTTCACGTTTTTAAACTCTGACTTTGTACAATAATGTACGCGGCTGTTCTCGTTAACTTCTTGTTATTTGTCGTGTGTGTGTGTGTGTGATATAATATAAGAAAAGTCTTGTAATAAACTTGCTTTTTATGACACTTCTATCACACAGTACAGTCCGTCAAAGTCTTACTAATGTATTTATTTATTGTGTTAATGCAAAAATGCATTATACATACCATAGTTGTTTGAAGGCCTCATTGGAAATAAGATTGCAATTGTTAAAATGTTTGCATGACTTTGTATCAATGTGTTGTCTTAATGAGTTACCTTCGGAAAATAAAGAGGTTATTTTTATTATTATTATCATTATTATTATTATCACTATTATGCATGTGTAAGACAGTCGGAAAAGGAACGTTTAGTATTAAAAACCGTCTTAAACAAAGACAGATGGACGTAAACAAGAACATATAGTTTGTTAATGAACAACAAAAGAACACATTAAAAGAAAGTTTAAATTTGTTCATATAAACACTTCCGTTCACGAATACAATAAATCAGAAAAGCTGCAGGGTTCCCAGAGAAAGCACGACAAAAACGCGACAAATACCTTCAAATGATTGATGTCTAGGGTATCGAACCCCGCCAACTCGGCTAGGCCGATGTAGTCAGTGACGACATCCTGCTCCTGCCCATCCACCAGTGTCACCGTGAGACTCCCCTCCAGGTCCAGATACCGGGCCAACATCCGGCGCGCAGATTCCCGCAGCGCCCGCAACGGAAGTGCCCGATATTCGGGTGACATAGACGAGTTTACGAGCGGATGTTGTTGATCCTGCATTTTCATTTTCTCTGATTAACACTGTAACAAGTGTAAGAAAACTTCTTACCGCACGCTTTCAATGCATGTAAACGTGAACAGTGAACTTCCGCTTTTTTTAATGTCGTTTAAACATCATATTTATTCACATTCGATCCACCCGACTAAATGTATTACCGTTCTACACTGATAAATATCTACCGGTACATCTACACTGATTCACTACATGCAGTTGCCCTTCTTGATAATCAAAATGTTTAAGTTGTTTGAAATTCAACACTTTTGTATAAAATAACTACGGAAGCGCTGTAGTACCATAGTCTTTATAATACTAAATGACATTTTCTTCCAATAAGGCGATACTTAGTAATTAGCTGATGGTTGATCAACAATAAGGTTTGTATAAGCATGTTTGAAGGCAAGAGGAAACGTGTACCGGTACTTGGGTTTAGCCAAATTGCTATATTTTATGAAATTTGACATAGACGGTAGGGATAGTTTAACAACAAAATCTCTGTTAAAAGTGCGGTGACCCCCTTTTTTATTTTTATTTTATGGTAACAATACGTAGATGAAAGTATTTGAGCAGTTTCACAGAAAGTTATTAGATAGAAATTTTTTAAATTTCATTTTTGTGGTTAAAATAGTAAACAATTGACATTTTTTTGGGTGACATAAACATTATAAAAATTAAATTTCTTGAAATTTAACTTGTGTTCTCCATTTTTTTTTGTAGTTTGTGGTTTAATTAAATGGTATATGATGTATCTTAGCTTATATAATATCTACATGTTGCAAATTTCATAGGTTATTAATCATTTTTATGCAATTAGAGATTTTTCAGTTTTAATAAAAAAAGTACATGTTATATAATGGTGAATAAAATCAAAACAAGGCCGGTTACCCTATGTTTTTATTTCATTTTTCATTAAGTATTTGTATGTTGTACTTGAATATAAATTTTGAACAAAATCTATTAGATGGAAAAAAATCAGCAAAACTGCAGCAACACCCCACCGGTATTCCGGTATTTCTTTACATTTGTAAACAATTGAGACGATATTTTTCTTTTACGTTTGCAAATTTGACAAAGTATTACTGTATGTGTTATGCTGTAGTAAAATTACCATTTGCTATAGAAACACACCTTTAACTTCAAATTGTATGCGTGTACTTATGATACCGTTAAAATGTCAAGAGCAACTGTAGAATGCGGAAGTTTTCAATGATAAACGTGTTTTATTGACAAATGGCTGTATTAATACAATACACGTATAGGGCAATATGAAGATATTGACAATGTTAACGCTGAATAACTTGATTTTACTCTCATGCCGCGATTTTTTTCTAGCTTGGGCTTTCAGAGTTAAAACCTCATCCTAATAGTAGTGTTTAAAGGGACTTGTTCATAGATTTTGGCATGTTTTGAAGTGTGTCCTTAAATGCTTTAAATTGATAAATGTAAACATCAGAGCTAATAAGCTCAAGTATAAAACAAGAAGATAAATTAAAGAAAGAAAAAAAGTGTTCCACACCGGGACTCGAACCACTGTCCCATGGAGTAAACACTAGCACTCCTCGTAATGTCACAAAATATAACGATAGCAACAGTTACTGAACTCTCCGAATTATTCAATCGTTTTGCGTTTGTAACGCTTTATAATCTTTAGGTTTATAAATCGTCAAAATATGCATATTATGGATATGTTAGAGCATGGTAAATGTTCAGTATTACTTTTCCCTCGCAAATAGCATAATTACAACGAACATGTGCAGATCTGAAACACATTTTTTTCAATTAACAAAAACGTGAACAAGTCCCTCTAACAATCGGAGACATGCAACGCTTCGGTATCTTTTTTTTTTTTTTTNAAAGACGAGTTAGTAGGTTAGGTGCAGCGGGGGATCGAACCAGCGATCTCTGGATTGTGAAGCCAGTGTGTTACCACTAGACCACGGATCCGCTACTCTTCGGTATCTGACGAAAAACAATCGACATGACTCCCTAATGTATACCTGACCCACAGGTCATCTTTGACTGACTCTCGACATGCATTGCTTATCCTGCAAAACATAAAGATTGCAGAATGCTTTCCGAAGATACCGAGTCGATTGCGAAAGGTTCCATCTGAACAATTGCCGAACTATTATAAAACATTTGGCTTCTAAATTTCACAACTAATATTATCCCGAAACCAAATTCGCGGTCGTTAACCGTTTCGACCGCCTTGTGGAGGGCATGTTTATTATGGATTGTAGTTAAGATGACGAGAAGACATTTTGAAGCTCTGAACTGTCTATTTTTGTATTCTGCACGCAAGTTAGTGGGCACCAATTATGTCAGCACCCGATTGTATAAACAATTAAACCGGCGGATAACCACATACCGGCGCTTTAAAGTCGGTTACTTGTTGGTTACTAGTCGGTAAGTGTTTGTATAAAATTTGGTAAGTTATACCGATCGGTTAAAACCTAATTAAAACATACCTTGCTTCTCTAGGTGGGTAAGTACAAGTAACCGCGAGGAAACATAGACAAAATGGCCGAGTCGCGCGACATTATTTGTATAAGATAACCACTAACACCTTTGACAATTTCGACGAGTAAACAGACAATTGCAGCGACTGACACTTTATTTGACTTAATTTACAGGGCAATAAGTACGTTTTCCGACCTCGGTTACGAACTCGAGGACGCACATAACGTGTTTTTTTTTTTAAATTCATTTCTGGGTATGCCGTGTTAACCAGCGTGTATACAATCGGGTGCTGCAGGTTACTGTTGCAGTTAGTTATTCTTGAATGCTCTGAGCTTTTATCAGTACGTACGTATAGTTATTCTTGAATGCTCTGAGCTTTTATCAGTACGTACGTACAGCTCAGAGCGACCCGGAGGGTCAATATAGCTGGGAGTTGGATTATTTCAACTAGTGGGTTTTGATGATGTTTCAGCTTTCTTCATAACTTTTGACAAACTGAAAGGTTTCCAAACCATATGTTCTTGTACACGATTACAGCAGCTAAACGTAGACATTTGCTTAAACACATATGGTGGGAAAAATGAGTTGTAAAACAACAACTCGGGTTGATCACACAATATAAACGAACAAAGCGCCACAAGTATAAAGTAAACAAATGTTCACAGTCCAGTTAATATCGTTGTTAAATGAAAAATCAAATTGATGTTGTTGTTTTTTTGTTCGCATAAAACCATAAAATAGATCAAATAGTCACGCATCAGAGTAGTTTATCGGCCGAACCGAAAAACAACAATAGTTCGCTTATTTGGATATGTCATCCATTATTTCCAAAATGCTTTTGGAGTGACAACTTGATGTAGACATATAGATTTGCAGTGTCTTGGTTCGGGAGTGTTTGTATTGCTTATCAGGAAGTTCAATAACATTTATTTCTTCCTTTTAACAGTTCGGTATTATGTGAGAATGTACATCTTACATACTACATATAAATATAATCCCACTTGAATCAACAATTTTGTTTATGAATCTGCGTTTACAATGTTAGCGTTGTATCTTGAAGGACTGTTTCAAAAGATCAAAGCGCTGAAGAAAATTTAATTTAAAGAAAATAAATAAAGTATTAAATACACATAACACAACATGTACATGATTCTAGGCTTGTTNAATTATTGCATGAGATTAATTATGACAAGAGGTCCATGATTCTTAGAAGCTTGCATGAGATGCTGTAGCTCAGGGGTATAATACTCCAAACTCTTGGTTTGGATTTACTTTTGATGAAAGGGGCATAATTTGAAAATCTTTTGCTGTGTAAGAAAGGCAGTCCCGGATAACCCATAAGGCAAAGTAGGCAACTGCCTAAGGGCCCCGCGACATTAAGGGGGCACATAAGACCGTGACGAAAAATGTTTTACTTATTTAGCCTGCAACACGGTATTCTAGAGGTACTAAAAGGAGTAATCATTAACCGTATTCATATAACGGATAAATGATTGAATATACAGTCATATTTGACTTTACTTCTTTTCAGAATTCCTTTTTTATGACGAAAATCCATTTTTGTTTACTGAAGTCACTACACAAACAACACCACAACGTGGGCTCCAAAATTTTCATTGCCTATGAGTCCCCAAGGTGCTTAATCCGGCACTGAAGAAGGGGCATAATTCAACTAAATTGCGGGTCAGAGTTGTGTTACTTTCAGTGACCTCACACAATGACCCCAAACACTGTGGAGTTTCAATTAAATCCCTGTGGTACAAACGGCATTATGGAGATGCTGCACATTTATCTTAATAAATTTTCATATTCTCAAGACAGCATGCCGACTATCATTCCCTTTGACAGTACAATGTACATTTCTGATAGTCGTCTGATATAATAACCCCAGAGACATACCGTATAGCACACTGCCTCCATCCAAAGTGAAATAATGGAGGGAAAATCTGTTGTTTTTTTTCTATTTTAGCAACAATGACCCTAACCCAAGTTGCCCAAAATGCAACCCCACCCTAGGTTTGCATGAAAGCTACCATAAAACCAAAATTACAGCACAATGCCACTATCCGAACTATAGCTATTATGCGGACACTTTCTAGTTTAAGTAACAGTGACCTGGACCAATGGCCCCAAATGCAATCTCTTGTGTTACCAGCCTGTAACCTACCTCACAATTTGAGCTCAATATATCTTTATCCTTACTTATAGAGCAAAAACTTTTTAAACGTTTATTTAGCACAATTTACAAAACAAGAAGATCAAAGGCCCTAGGGCACTCTGCTGAGACCAGAAGAAACTGATAAGTGCTGAGCAGCTTTTGTGATTTTTTTCTGAACCATTTTAGAACAATGCTAAGCTTTTATTCAAACAAATGTACTGAGCAAGTTTCATGATCATAGGCACAAAGTTTCACTAAAGCCAATATTAGAAAAACTGCTCCACATCATGGCTGCCATGTTTTTCAACAGACCAGAACCATTTTGGAAATCAGAAGAGATATCATTAGAAGAAGGTTTCTGAGAACATTTCATAATAATAAGGTTAAAATGTGACTTTTAAACTCGACCTAACTATCAGTGGGACAAATGATCTGACCAAGTTTAATAAAACTTGGGCAATAAATGTGACATCTTGAGTGTTCACAATGTAAATGTTGACAACGTATGACGCTTGAATGACAAAAGTTTATCACAACATGATAATGGTGTGCTAAAAAAAACACTCTATTCATCATCATTTTCATTTTCCAGTTCTGTCAAGATGAAGTTTTCTTGCAGAACAAGGGTTTTGAAAGTCTGATAGTCCATGAGAGACATTCCTCCGAACATTTTGGCAAAATCCTCATCAGATGTATCCAGTACCACTTCTAACTTTGGATTGGAATCAATCTGTCCCTTTGCGCGATTTACTTTCTTGAAAAATCCTGCTCGCACTAAAAACATGTGCCTTGCATGAATATGTTCCATCGGATGTTGGAACAAGTTTGAGTACATCATTTGCCTTTGGGAGACACCCATTTCACGAAAAACATAGTTGAACCTATCATGAATGTATTCGCGTTCACAGAACAGCAGTTTAGGGGACTTTTCAAGCAAAGTGAATGCATCAGATCTCTTGAACATCTTTTTAAGCTCCTCAATTCGACTTGTAATCGTGTTAAAGTCGCTGTCTAATACCTGTGGTTCTTGTACCAATATTTTTACAATGGACTCATAGTTAAAGCCTAAACTCTGCAGTTCATCAACTTTAGCTTTCAGTTCCGAAAGAGGAAATTTTACAATACCTGGATATTGTTGACAAATTTCACTTACACCATTTTGATCAAAACCTATGGTAATTAAAAAACGCATAGACTCAACAACATTATTGATGTTTTTCAGCAAATTGTAACTAGCACATATATCCTTCACGGTTTGTTCAGGTAGGCCCAATCCAAGCATTCCCTTTATTCCATCCCTAATTTGCCCACGGGCAATGGACATAACCATCACATCTTTTGCGGTAGCCGCCTGTATTATAGAATCTGTCAGCAAGTCCACAAAACTCTCTGTCACCAAACTTTGCTCTGGTGCACGATGAAAGAGACAAATACATTGGTTAAAAACAATCGATCTTGTAACACAAGTAAATGAGGATACCCATGACATACTTCTTGTTGGTAACACAAAGCTGCCTTGACAATATCGTGAGCTTTGACCTCTTGCTGCTTGTGTTGTGGAATTGCCAGAGATTCTGGACGACAAACAAATGCCAAAGCTCCTCAGTCGATAAGCCATCAAGAATGCTGTGCTTTGCAACATTCTGTCTGAAACAACAAACATTAACATTTGAATAGTACATTTGTTTTGTTTTTAATTTTCAAATAACCAATTTGTGCATCAATAAAATATATTATTGACTACAGTGTAAAAATAATATTATATGTTGTTTTCAGAACGGTCATATACATTTTATTAGTTCAATTATTTTTTTTTAGAAACACATGGAACTTCTTAAATTATATTGGTTGTTTGAATGATCAGTATATCACTAAGTCTTCTACCATTAACCCTTTGCATGCTGGGAAATTTGTCGTCTGCTAAAATGTCGTCTGCTGAATTTCTAAAATCAGCATTTTCTTCGATTTTTTTTCCAAAGAATACTATCAGAATAGCAAACAGTTTGGATCCTGATGAGACGCCACGTTCTGTGGCGTCTCATCTGGATCCAAACTGTTTACAAAGGCCTTCAAAATTCGGTTCCAGCACTGAAAGAGTAAATCAGATATCCATTAAATGTACATGTGGAAAGATCCACACAATCTATAAACATGTAGAGTTTTATAAAAAGAAAAAGACTTTTCCTGTATGAATGTTATGCCAAGACCACATTAGCTTGACAGTTGCCACTCTGTATTTAAAAGTAAATTCAATCTACAGAATACAACAGTACAGCTACAAATGAGCCTAAAAGATTGGGGTGTAGATCTGAGCAGCTTTGTATTCATAAGAAAACAATTCCTGAGATGATATTAAGCTGAATTTAGAATTTTGAACACAATAAAAGGGCTACAAACATTTTTAAGAAGACTGGCGGAGAGAACAGAAGAACACCACAATACTGTTTTCTGTCTTTGCAAAAATGAAAGCCAAATTCTGGTCATCTGGACAGGCATTTTGAAAAAAAGTTTGCCCAAATCTAAATGGTTTTACCTTTGCTTATCATATAATATCGTCTAAGTACCTGTTATCGAACAGCACCTATTATC
>VMBQ01005066.1:0-62808 GCA_007657795.1 Dreissena rostriformis | reverse complement strand
CCAAATCACATAACTTGTATAGGGATTGTGTGTGATAGGAGATCATTAATTTGAATCCAAATCACATAACTTGTATAGGGATTGTGTGTGATAGGAGATCATTAATTTGAATCCAAATCATATAACTTGTATAGGGATTGTGTGTGATAGGAGATCATTAATTTGAATCCAAATCACATAACTTGTATAGGGATTGTGTGTGATAGGAGATCATTAATTTGAATCCAAATCACATAACTTGTATTGGGATTGTGTGTGATAGGAGATTATTTATTTGAATCCAAATCACATAACTTGTATAGGGATTGTGTGTGATAAGAGATCATTAATTTGAATCCAAGTCACATAACTTGTATAGGGATTGTGTGTGATAGGAGATCATTAATTTGAATCCAAGTCACATAACTTGTACAGGGATTGTGTGTGATAGGAGATCATTAATTTGAATCCAAATCATTTAACTTGTATAGGGATTGTTTGTGACAGGAGATCATTATTTTGAATCCAAATCACATAGCTTGTATAGGGATTGTGTGTGATAGGAGATCATTAATTTGAATCCAAGTAACATAACTTGTATTGGGATTGTGTGTGATAAGAGATCATTAATTTGAATCCAAGTAACATAACTTGTATTGGGATTGTGTGTGATAGGAGATCATTAATTTGAGTCCAAGTAACATAACTTGTATTGGGATTGTGTGTGATAGGAGATCATTAATTTGAGACCAAGTAACATAACTTGTATTGGGATTGTGTGTGATAGGAGATAGTTAATTTGAATCCAAATCACATAACTTGTGTAGGGATTGGTTATGAAATATTCTCTACAACTGTCTCTCATATCTCTGATGCAAGTTGTGCAGTTTTCAGTTACTAGCATTAGCATTTAGCAGTGGTTAATCTCGCTCAGGAAAAGTGTGAGCTTAACTGATTGCAATTATATA
The DNA here is from genome assembly GCA_007657795.1 of Dreissena rostriformis. NCBI lineage: Eukaryota > Metazoa > Mollusca > Bivalvia > Myida > Dreissenidae > Dreissena > Dreissena rostriformis. The sequence goes on along the minus strand of VMBQ01005066.1, from coordinate 61,861 downwards.
TGATTGAAATACTGTTAAGTATAGCAAAAAAAATAACAAAACAAACATCTTGATTGTTTGCTCTCAAATCCATTAGAAGAATGACACACGAAACATCCCCATTTAGACGCTGCCTAGCCCTACACAGAAAAACACAAATTAGTCAACACAAAGTAGGAATCTGTGCTTCATTGTGACTTGTTCTGTGTAAGAAGCTATACAAAGTATAGCAAATAGCATTCACATATGTTTGAGCCTCCCTGTTGGAAAATTTGGGGCTTAAAGGGACTTGTTCACAGATTTGGAATGTTATGAAGTTTGTTACTAAATGATTTAAATTGATAAATGTAAACATCGGAAGTAAATAGCTCCAGTATAAACCAAGAATAAAATAAAAAAAAGAAAAAAAAAGTAAGCCACACTGGGACTCGAACCACTGACCCTTAAAGTAAAAGTCTAACAATCCTTGTAATGTCACAGAATATAACAATAACAACAGAACTCTCAAAATGATTCAATCGTTTCGCATTTGTAATGCTTTATAATTTTCAGGTTTTTTTAATTGTCAAAAGATGCATATAATGGATGTCTTAGAGCATGGTAAATGTTCAATATTACTGTTTCCTCGCAAATATCATAACTACAACGAAAATGTGCAGATCGGAAACAATTTTTTTCAATTTTGTCAATTTACCAAAACTTGAACAAGTCCCTATAATGCATGTGTGTTAAGTGTTGTCCCAGATTAGCCTGTGCAGTCTTCACAGGCAAATAAGGGATGACACTTTCTGCCTAGATAGGATTTTCGTTTAAAGGAGGATTAATTTAAACGAAACTTAAATAAAAGCGGAAAGTGTACATGCTAATCTGGTACGACACTTTACGCACATGGATTTAACCCAATTTTCACAGAGCGATTCTCATTTCATTCCAGTACCCTCTGAAGGAAGTTGTGGCTATATCCAGTGACCCGGCCACACTTAGTGACATCAAGGCTCTGGAGTCTTACATCGTGGAGGTGAGATATGTTTACAGGTTGAGAACCAATTACCCAACAGGACATTTAACTGAAGAATATACATACTTTGATGACAATAAGAAGTTTTCTTGTCAAACACGCATACAGTTAATGCGGACAGGAGGCAGATTAAGGGTCCAGCATTTTTCTTATGATGAATTTAAGTGATAACAGATATTCTGTATTAATACCAGTTATTCAGTTTTCATAAATGTTTGTAAAAACTGCTGCTTTAATAGAAATGTATGTAAAAACATCCATTTGAAACAGATACAAAATCCAAGTATCAAAACGAAAATTAAGTTTAAGGTGCACGAACTTGTAGGTGTAGATGCTATATTCAAACAAAAGGGAACTTATTTGCACTAGCTACACCAATTGAAAAGTAATTTATTTTCATTTCAATACGTCTGAAACATAACAAAAAGTTAAATGCAGACATTTTATTAAACAAATATCTTCTGTTATTTGTCTTTATTGTAGCAGTTTTTGCGTATGTGTTGCCTGCCAGCTGATAGCTTACATGAAATGGGCAATAATGTTACAAAGCTCACTTTTCACACAACATCTTAGAATTGGACAAAAAATTACTTATGAAAATAAACAAAGGGCAAGACCTCTTAAGCTGTTAAAGGTGCAGAGCAACAGTTTTTGTGTTTTGTACTTCCCCTCGATTGGATCTATTCTATCTACCTATGAAGTTTCATGTTAATGGGTTATTAAGACATACATTTTATGCTTAAGACAATCAAAATTAGGCTGGGACACTGCTGTCATTAACAAACGTATAACCTAAATGTTGCCTTGTAAGGCAACGAAAAAAATCTAGTCTTTGTTTAGAGTTGCATTGTTTTAATGACAGTGTTTTAGAGGCTTATTTGATACATAATCTATGGTATGATAAACATCTGTAAACTTTTATTATGTCCCCGAAGTATATAGTGATCGTCTGTCTGTCTGTCCGTCCATCTTAAATTCTGTCAGACTTTGCGTTGAGGTTTTGAAAAATGTGGAAAAACACTTTGTGTTTAGAAAAATGTGGAAAAAGGGGGCATATGTCATCCTATGGTGACGAGCCTTGTTTTTTTTTCTGTTCAGGAATTGAATGTGAAGAGCCTTACCACATCTACCGACAAGATGAAGTATGGTGCCTGGCTTCATGCTGAACCAGACCACAAAGTACTGGGAACCAAGCTGAAACAAGACTTCAAAGATGTAGGAGTTAACTTTAAATTGTATACCTAGCCCCATGACTAAGCATATTCCAGATCTCAAACGCATACTACATTTCAGTGTTGATAGCTAAGTTAAAAGTTGAAGATTACAACTAATAGTTAGCTTGTAATAATGAGGCCAGATATATGGATGATATTTTAGGAAAACCTTTCAAATGGGGGTTCTGTGTGAATAAAAGCTTATTTACCAGCACAGTTGTTGCAATCATTGCACTCTGTGGCTACTATATCAGAATCATACCACACAGAATCTTAACTTCAATTGAAAGGTTTGATCTTTTACTTTTTATGCCCCCTTGTTCGAAGAAGAGGGGGTATATTGTATTTGGCCTGTCTGTCATTCTGTCTGTCCCAAAACTTTAACCAAAAACTTAAACCTTAATTTTGAGTGTTGAAAGGTCAAGGTCATCATTCGAGGTCAAAGGTCAAAAAACAAAATCCAAGGGAAATAATAAGCTTTAAAGGGAGATAAATTCTAAACCTGCCAAATGATATATAGAAATTTTATTTCAAAGCGCCGCAGAAGGGGGCATTTTGTTTCTGACAATTACATCTCTTGTTATCATGTCTGTAATGTTATTTGTGGTCCTATTTTTATGCCCCGGTAGGGTGGCATATAGCAGTTGAACTGTCAGTCCGTCCGAAAACTTTAACGTTGGCCATAACTTTTGCAATATTGAAGATAGCTGCACATTTTGAGTGGTGAAAGGTCAAGGTCATCCTTCCAGGTCAAAAGTCAAAAAATACAATCCAAGGGAAGTAATAAGCTTTAAAAGAGTGATAATTTCTAAACCTGCCAAATGATATATTGAAATTTTATTTCAAAGCGGCGCAATAGGGGGCATTGTGTTTTTGCAGGTCGACATATGCATGTTGTCATGAAGACGCTGAGGCGACCTGTAAATAAACCATGAATACACACACGGGCATTTTGTTTCTAACAAACACATCTCTTGTTTGCTCTTCTACAAAAAAGTTAAATTGATTAATTAAAGAGTGTATAAACAATCTTAGTTTCAGTTATTTTCAGAAGTCAATGTTAACTTAATTCAGTTTACTTTATTTATCTCAATTTAAGAATAAACAAGCATACTTTCAGGACGTTACATGTATTTCAGGTCCATAAAGCAATCCAGTCATTGACGGACAAGGATCTGATGGCCTACCAGCAGTCAGGGGAGATCACTGTGCTGGGACATCGTCTCGAGGAGGGCGATCTCCGCCTCATGTATAAGTTTGACAGCGACACGGGGGCCAAGCAGTACGATGCACACGCTGACCCTGAGGTACTCAACGGGAGGGCTGTGTTTATTTTAGTATATGAATTTCAAATAAAACACAGAACAAAGTTATAATTTTCTTAATTTTACCTTTCCAGACCAATAACAAATGACTAGAAAATATCTATGGGGTCAAATAATTAAACTTTTCAGTAAGACAAAAATTCAATTGTTGTTGGAGAGATTGAGCAGCAACATCAAAGAATATGAACCTTCATGAAATCAGGAATGATTACCCCAAGTGGCCTTCCTGATTTTAAGTAACAGAATATAATACATCATCCCTGCCAGTGCAGATTTATGGCCTTTTATTTATCTAAAATTGTTGTTTTATTAGCAAATTAAAACTTTTTTCAAGTCCAAATTATTTTCTTCACAAATTCACCCAAATATTATTTTTTTGAAGAATGTTTTAAACCCAGATGGGGCTTAACTGTTGCTTCTCTTTGATGGTGTTGTGTTACTTATTTCTGTGTCTATGGTTATTTGTTGAGTTACTTAAACCTGTCTCTATGGTTACGTGTTCAGGTGCTGGTGCTGCTAGACGTGTCCCCTGACCAGACGATGTTAGACGAGGGTGTGGCAAGGGAGGTCATTAACCGCATACAGAAACTCAGGAAGAAGGTACAAACACACGTAACCAGGGGCAACTCACAGGGAACATATATTCTTTATGATGATGAATTCATCATATCAGTTCTAACTAAAGTTGCTTTTCCATGCTAATATCCTTTGTCCGCAAGCCAGGATCACAATGGCAAAAACATGCAAAGCCTGCTTTTCCACCATCTTACTGTAGAGATGATCTTAAATATTAAATTTCGTAGTAAATCTTTATTGTTTTCAACCTATAAATTACNTTTTAACAATTTGGGAAATACCTCTATCAATTTTGGGAAAAAATGACCTTATTTTCGATTGGAAAGGGGCCGAATTTCGCCCTGGTGTCCACATGTGGAGAGAAAAGACACCCCTACATACATTCATTCAGACCTTGAGGGTAGAGTTGATAGTAAAACGGTTGTGTCTGCATAACAGTCTTATATCAGATACAGTGCTATCCCACCCCAGCCTAGCGTCTGCTACCATTTCAGGCAGGTTTGGCTCCATCAGACGACATCACCTTGTACTACAAGGCCAGCCCCGACCTGGTGAAGGTCATACAGGACTTCAGTGAGTTCATATTCTCTACCATCAAGCAGCCCCTGCAGCCATTCCCCGTGTCAGGGGGTGAGAAAGTCATCATACAAGAAGACCAGCAGGTAGATTGTTACATTTATGTCCTTGAAGGGAGGCATATAGCATTGAATTGACAGAACTTGTTTTTTTTTATCAATAAGTGAATTGCATGATTTTGTTTAGCAAGGAATATGGCAAATGTTGTCAAAAGGATGATTTTTTTTAAAGACTAGGAATTTGTAGATTAAAAGGTTTATAATCTGGGGTCTCTTAAATTAGATGGATTGTCAGTTATTCATCACTCTAATTGTCGATGTATAAAATGCTTATGATCAATTTTGCATTCGTTTTTTTACTTTTAAAATTATTAAAAAATATGTAGCGAAACAAAACACCCGTTTGGCAAAAAATGACTGCATGCAACAAATTATAACAGTTCACTTTCACATGCTTGCAGATAAAATCCTCTCACCTAGAGCTTGCAATTGTGAAAAGAGGAAATGGGTCCTCAGTATCTGATTCCCTACCCAGTGTACAGGCCCTGGCCCCAGCTCCTGTTGTAGCTGGGACCCAGCCGGCCTGTCGCTATGTGAATGTACAGCTGTGCAGGGCCCAGTGCCATGAAGGGGTCTCAGGGAGTCAGCAGGCCACAGTCCTCTTGGAGAATCCTGTCGGCCAGTTTGTACTGACAGCTGAGGCTCTCAGAGATCAGGTTGGCATACTTAATTGTACCTATTGGTCGTATTAAAACTTCAAAACTATTCTTGGATGTAGTAGACACATGTATGAGGCTGGGAATGAGATTTTGACACATCTGGTAAAAGTGACTGTTAAAAACACACACGAAAACAATTGGTAATAAAAAAATGTGTTTAAAAAAGTATGTGAAATGATAGTGTTAATTAACAATGCTTTTCTTGAAGACAATACAAGATTGGTCAAATTCTTATTCCCAGCCACGTCTTGTGTCTGCCTGGAATCTGAAAGTCCCTGGTTCAATCCCCGCACTGGGAGTGATATCAAGATGGGCTGAAATTCTTGTCAAGATACTGACATAATTATGTCTCTATAATTATATGAACTGTTACTAAATCAAGCTTTAATAAATAGGTTTAAACTGAAACAATCATTCTTATATATGATACTGAGGAAATGAAATCCCACTGGTGCCTTATGTGCCTTCTTCGACTTAGGATTAATTATGCCTTCCTTCGAAGAAGAGGTGGTATATTGCCTTGCTGAAGTCAGTCGGTCTGTGTGTCTGTTGGTCTGTTGATAGACCAGTTTGTCTCCGATCAATAACTTGTGAGCAAATTGACCGTTTGGCTTGATACTTGTCTTCACATGTGCATTGGCCTTGGGCAGTAGATGACCCCTATTGAAATTGGGGTCACTAGGTCAAAGGTCAAGATCACTGTCACAATCAGTGTGAAAATGGTTTCCGATGCATAACTTGTCAACAAATTGACCGATTGGCTTGATACTTCACATGTGCATTGGCCTTGGACAGTAGATGACCCTTATTGAAATTGGGGTCACAAGGTCAAGATCACTGTCACAATAAGTGTGAAAATTGTTTCCGATCAATAACTCATCAACCAATTGACAGATTGACCTGATACTTCACATGTGCATTGGCCTTGGACAGTAGATGACCCCTATTGAAATTTGGGTCACAAGGTCAAGATCACTGTCACAATAAGTGTGAAAATTGTTTCTGATCAATAACTCATCAACCAATTCACCGATTGACCTGATACTTCATATGTACATTGGCCTTTGACAGTAGATCACCCCTATTGATATTGTGGTCACCAGGTCATAGGTCGAGGTCACTGACACAATAAGTGTGAAAATCGTTTCCGATCAACTTCTCGTCAACCAATTGACCAATTGACTTGATACTTTACATGTGAATTGGCCTTGGACAGTAGGGGACAACTATGGAAATTGGGGTCACTAGGTCAAAATCACTGTCACAATAAGTGTGAAAATCAAGGCCCTTTTTTGGGGGGCATATGTCTCCGACCGCCGAACTCTTGTTAATACAGTGCTTAACGAGTAGTTCAGATTTGCCAAAAAATGATCCAGTGTATTTTTTTTATTGGCGAATTTAAGATTTATCTCTCCTAGGGTATAACATTTAATTTTACAACTTCGTACAATTAGGTGAAAGCTGTATTTGGCGTGCGTGGTCGTAGGATGGAACTTTACGCCGATGTCAACTGCAGTACCCCAGTGTCTTCAACGGTAGATGTTAAAACATTGTCATCTAAAGTACTCTACATGAGTCTGACCACAGGAAGTGTACCTGCCTGCAGTGTTACCTCACCTATATGCCATTTCGCCAATCTGGAGTTTACCAGTGCTGGAAAGAGTGCTCAAGGGACATTACTCTTAGAGAATCCAAGGGGGGCAACTTGCACTGTGGCACAACTGCTTTCCCAGGTTAATGTTTGAAACAATTTCTTTGCTTACTTGCTTGATTTTGTGTAAAATGTTGGTATCCATATAAAAGTTATTTAAACTTATTCAGTTATAATTTCCCAGTGCTTTTAATATGTTGAGGTTTAAAACAAACACTTTTGAACATTTTTTTTTATTATTTTGTTTAACTCGTAGTAAAAGATATTATTAAAAAAAAAAAAACACATTTACATGGTTTAAAATAAATCCACACAAAAATGTTCCATGTTGCTTCTTTTAACATCAACCAAAAGATATCAATCAACTTTCTCTTATTAATGTTTTAGCTTACTTAAATGTAGATGGAACTACATTTGTGTATCTGAATTATACAGAACCTTTTTGTTAACAAAGATCTAGTATACATAAGGTATGTTAATATAAATCTAGAATACATTGAATCAGTTGTTCACGTTGAACATCTAGAAATGACATGGATAAATGACTTTCTATTGTTTTACATTTCCAGGTAAAGGCCGTTGTAGGTCAAGATGGCCGCCTAGTGAAGGTGTTCCGGAAACCAGGACAGAAAGATGAAGTGACAGCAGGAAGCGTGAAAGATGTCCTCTCTCTACATGCCCAGACACTTTATGCTGTTGCTCAATAATGGCAGTGAATTGATAAGTCGTAAATTCCTATGATTTGTGTATTTTCTGTGACTGAAATGTTTTGCTTGTATAATATCATGTGTTATATCCCATTCTATGGACAGGGTTATTTAATTGATTTGACTGTAATGGTTATATTATTAATTCAATGTTTGTGTTTAGCATGTGTACCATATGAATGCTGTTTTAAGCTTGAATATTCAATGAATAGTCCAACTATACTTCTCACCTAAATGTATGCATCTTCTAAATGCTCTTTCTAAGGTAACATATCCGTATCACTGTTTCTACTACAGCTCTTCAATTGAAACTTCACACATGTGTTTGGGGTCATTGTGTTGGGGCACTGATTAAGTTCCATAACTCTCACCTGCTATTTAACAGCATTATGCTTCCTTTTTGAACTAAGAAAGTTGGTTAAGGAAAATAAGCAATATTTTCATATAACTGTTTCGCTATAGTTATTCAACTTAATTTTACACGTGTTCAGGGTCATTGTGTGAAGTCACTATTTAGGGCTTGTGTAGTCTAGGTCACTGTTACTTAAAATAGAAAAAAGAGTGAATGTAGCTTATATGCAGACCTTGCTTTCAAAGTTGTTTTTTAAATAAACTAAATTGGTAAACATGTCAAAATCTTGTTTCTTGGCATGGTCACCTTTCTTCTTTTTTAGCTCACCTGAACATGGTGAGCTTTTCTGATCACCATTTGCCCCTATTATATTTCCGCTGAGTTCGAAACTGGGTCATGGGTTCTGGTTCTAGGCTGAGTTGGAAGTACAATAAAAATGGTGGCCAGTTTTGGGGCAGTTTTGCAAATAAGTCTATTGTGAAACCTTGTGAACACCACCTTAGAAAAGTTAAGTTCCTAAGGCTCTCAGACCTTCTTGAAAATTATAAACTTTCAGATTAATTATACCATATACCGTACAACAACTACAGATATTCAACTATAAATACAGGTATATCGTTGTGGTCAGTATATGAGATGCCTGACAGAAAGTGTACATTATAATATAAAAGAGGAAGAAAAGTCAAGTGCACTGCACTGTCTTCAGACGGCTTGCGTTTATTTAAATTGCAGACGATAAATGTGAATGCCTCAAGTTTGTTGACGAAAGTGGACATTATACTGTGCTTATTGATATGTTTTTGTTTAATCATATAATATAATGAGAAGTGGCAATGTATATTTCTTAAAATATCACGTTTCCATGTCAGCTTTTGTATTTATTTAAACATATGTTTTCGAATTTGAAGTGCATATTATTTTTCTTTGGAGATAGGAGAATTACATGAATTTTGCCCATGAGTTTACACTTTCACTAACCCTAGTCAGCCTTTTGTTCTTTAGTTTACATGAAAAGATTGAAACATTTTATTTTTGTTTATGAGGAGGGCATACATTCATATGAAGGCAATGTATCGCATGCAACAACAATATGGCTTGCTTAAAGGTGAAGGTCAGAGGGCAATTAAGTATTAGCATATTCCTAATATGGATTTAGTGGAAGTAGATGTTTTTGTCCAATTTGTTACTTTGTCCTGCATAATGGGATTTTTGAATGTGATGGCATGAATGACAAATGCAAAGCACATGTATACACATGTTTAAAACACATATTTAATATATACATGGAAGAGTAACCAAGGAGAATAAACAGTATGTTTAAAAGTGTATTAAAGCACATGAATAACAACTTCAAAGCACATGTATACACATGTTTAAAACATTTTAAAACACATATACAATATATACATGGAAGAGTAACCAAGGAGAATAAACAGTATGTTTGAAAGCATATTAAAGCACATGAATAACAACTACATAGCACATATATACACATGTTTAAAACATTGTAAAAACAAACAAGAAACACATATACACTATATACATGGAAGAGTAACCGAGGAGAATAAACATGGGGTTAACTGAAAAAAATATAAAAAACAAGCAGGACAGCAAGAACAAGCAAGAAAGCAAAAAAAATGTGCGAAGCAGATTACTCAGACATGGCGCATTAACATTTTGAACCCGTCCAGTTGCGGATTTGCCGGACGAAGTCTTTATATTTGTCAACTGTTCGTAAGTCCTCTGGGAGGCTGTTCCACAACCGGACAGCTTCAAAACGAAAGGGATTTTTGCAATACCTTGTTGTTCTTACATGTGGCGTCTCTAGGATTTGAATACCATCATTTGAGTTTATAAGCGTTGAACTGGGGAAACTTGAGTACAACACACGAGTTTACAGCCAAGCATGACTGAAATACGTCAGTTGATGTCAAAAACGTGTGTGAAGCCATTTCAATAAAATGCTGCTTGAAAGTAACAGTTTATCACATCGTAATGCAACGAAATGATGAGGACAAAACAACAGAATACCAAGTTGGATCGATCGGGCCCGGAATAAAAACGACCGCGCACTCCACTGCCACCTTCCAAGATAGATGCGACTAGTTAGTTACTGGCGCTAATTCATCGATCAAGTTGGCGACAAAGGGAACAACCATAGGAACACGGAACTTAAGAATACTCCATGTGTACGGCAATTCCCACGAATTGATGCAGGAGCTGAAGAACTACCGCTGGAACATCATCGGACTAGCCGAGGTCAGGTGGCTAGGCTTCGGAGAAAAAACAACAGACGTAGGGCACAATATATGGTTCAGCGGGGATGATTCTAAACATCGCCACGGGGTTGCTTTCATTGTTAGATCATTTAGGAAGTCAACAGCATCAGCAGTTGCACCAAGTCTCAAGCAGGTTTATTTCCATCCGTATCTCAGCGAAACCTCACATCACCATCATCCAGGTCTACGCACCAACATCAAGACTACGAAGACGAGATGATCGAACAGTTCTATGAAGAATAAGAGTGCATCAAAGTCGAGGTCCCGAAGAAAGACATCCTCATTGTCCAAGGCGACTGGAACGCAAAACTTTGACCAGACGCATACCAAGATGAAAATTAACGCGTTATCGGCCATCCCAGCAAAGTCATGTTACGCATCTTCCTAAACCGATTTAAAAAGGAAGGCTGAGGAACTGCTAGCGGAAGAGAAGACTGGATTCAGAGTGGACAACGCACTGTGGAACAGATCTAAGTCATCACCGAGAAACACAAGCAACGCCAATGTGAGCTCTTCCACAACTTCATCGACTTTAAGAAAGATTTCGACCTCGTGTGCCATGATGGCATATCGCAGATTCTGAGAGGATTTAATATTGAGTGCAAGTAATCCAAGAACTCTACTGAAACGCAAGTTGAGCAGTACTTCTCAATGGACAGAAGGGAGACTTCTTCAAGACATCAGTTGGCATCCATCCGGGATGTCTAATCTCCCCCGTCCTGTTTAACATTTTCCTTGAAAATATAATGCAGGAGACACTTTAAGACCACCACATCTCTTCTTCCATCGGTGGCAGACCCATCTCCAACTTGAGAGTTGCTAATTACATTGACCTCATGGGTGGCACCTGCAGTGAAATCCAATGCCTTACCAACATACTCTATGAAGGAGCAGGAGCATTCGGGATGGAGGTCAGCACGGAGAAGTCGAAGATCATGCTGAACAGCACGAACAACACCAGTGCAGACATCACCATGAACGACGAGAACCTGTAAGAAGTGACGAACTTCAAATACTTGGGAGCAACTCAAAGGATAGTTCCAGTAACGCCGAGTTCAAAATAAGAATTGCCATGGCTAAACTGAGCAGGTTGTGGACAAGCAGCTCCATCAGCTTCCCCACCATGTACAGGCTCTACAAGTCCCTCGTACTCTCCATCCTATTGTACGGCTGCCAAACATGGACGCTTAACGCGGACACAGAAAGCAGGATACAGGCCTTTGATCACAAGTGTCCCCGAAGACTGCTCCGCATCTCCCACATTGAGAACAAAACCAACCAGTACGTGCGGAACATTACAGCAAGACTTGTTGGCCGCCCACAAAAGCCCATCCTGGTGACCGTCAAACGACGCAAGCTGGGTTAGTTTGGACACGTCACCAGGCATGACTCTGTGCAAGACTGTGCTCCAGGGCACGCTAGAGGGAAGTCGCCGTCGAGGCCATCAGAAGAAAACCTGGATGGACAATGTGAAAGAGTGGACGTCCCTCCCCATGGATGAGCTACTCTCGGCAGCCCATAACAGACCTGACTGGCGTAGGATCTCTGTGTCGTCGTCCCTCATTTCCCCCCAACGACCAGACCGATCAAGGGAATGATGATCATGATGATGATGATGGTGGTGGTGGTAGTGGTGGTGGTGATGATGCTCATCATGTTCTTGATCATGATCATGAAGACGAACATGATGATGATGATGATCATTATGATGATGGTGATGATGATGGTCATGATGATGATGATCATGATAATCAACCCGTCATATTTCAATATTAAAATATGATGATGATTATGATGAGGAGAAATAAGAAGAAGATGATGGTGATGATGATGGTTGTTAGTAGATGGTGATCATGATGATGATGGTGGTGACGGCGATGATGATGATTATGATAATGATGATGTTTGGCATTGTTTGCTTCTGAGAAAAAGGTCTTAATATTTAACAACATATAACACATAATATTGGGTAGGATTTTTAAATTGTTAAATCTTTTATCTGAATTCATATTTCTTAATGCTGCATACCGTTAGTCTTAAAAAAGAAACGTTGAGTGACGAAGTATCTAAAATTAAACTATTCTGCTATGCATTATTAACGAGAAAAGGCGAATTTACTTGACAATTACCAATGGGTGAAACTATCAAAACCGGTTTTCTTGAAATGCGAACATTAAATTAAATAACGCAAAATTCGTAACTTGTATTACTATAACGCCTATATACCTATAAGTCTGACACATAATTTCACATTTTATTTCCAAAGCACATAACACACCAGATGCATTCAGAGAATCATATCACCAAAATAGTTTTCACTCGGTTTTCTAATTAAAAAAGCAATATATTCTACCCGTTGCGTTGCCGTTCGGGCTAGGTATGCGTTATTGGGTAACAACTCGATCATGCTTGGCTTGAGAGATAAAATTAAACCTTAAAGGTTAAATGCTATCTCTCAAGCCAAGCATGATTGATTTAGTACCCAATAACGCATACCTAGTCCGATCGGCAACGCTGCATTATCACTTTTCGTATATTAATATGAATATATAAACATATTTCATAACTCGAGTAAATTAAGGTTAATCAAAATTGTAAGTTTTTTACGCCTGCATATTCAATGCGACATTATGTTTAAAGTTTTTGCATAGCGATCGAACGCTAGGTATGCAAACAGTCGGGTGTTTATTGCGAATATTGCATATATGTTTTCCATTTCTTAAAATTTGATTACCAGTTACTGTTTAAGTGTTTTTACCACAACACATGACAAATGATGTGTTGATCAGTCCGCTTTTTCTTTTTTAAATAAAAAACACTTTGTTCGCCCGATCATTTCTGTAAAACAATTTGAAATTCGGTCAGCGGTTTTTAAGAAGACACTTTTACAGTTTCCTATATATAGTTTATATGATATAAAACTGATATCAATCTCATGTAAGTATTCATGTTAGCCAAATAACAATCCTTAGATCCCATTCATGAACAGCTGTAGTTATTCATGATCAGTTTTATTTGCTTGTTGAACAGCGGTTTTTAATGAGACTATAATGGATTTAAAGTTAATCTTCCTTACGAACATTTATGTGAAATTATTTTGAATTCCGGTGGGCGGTTTTCTAATAACTGTTTTAAGTGTTCCTTAAAGCCATATACGGAAAAGGTCCCATCCCGAGGCGGCAATATTTTTCAAGGAATCAAACATCTTTTTGCTTTTAAAGTACATGTATGATGAAAAAGAAGTATCGACATACACGAATGAGCACAACGTTACCGCGCGCTGCTTTTAAATTTATTTATTTGACCTGGGTCGGTAAGAGCGGTTAATGGACCATGCCAACCACATTTTCGGACATGAAGGTTATTGTAAACCACGAAATAATAAGATTGCTGGTTGGGAGATCATACAAAGGCGCCCACTCGAAATAGTTCGCCCACCTCCTAAAATGCCAACCGTTACAGCACACTGGCGTTGGCCTCCGTGGCTGCCAGGGCGTCTCTCAGGCCTGATTAATGTAACATAACTTGTCGACAGCCCCCCCGCGATCATCGGGGACGAACAGGAGCGCAAACTTGGACAACCAAATTAAGGAGCGTCGGTCTCTATCAACCGAACGGAAACGCTGCCTTATACACTTCGTATATTAATATGAATACAAAAACCTATTCAATAACTCTAGTACATTAAGGTTAATCAAAATTGTGAGTTTTTTTACGCCTACATATTCAATTCGGACAGACTGTCCGTCGGTACGTACGGAGCGCCAGCTTGGCCGCCTCACTCAAGTCCCCCGTATAGTGCGTGTACCCCACGTACGTATTTGGAAAGGAGTCCATGAAAGCAAAACAAACTTCCATGTTCACATTGAAACAGTGAAGGTTGATCCGTTGGTTTTGGTCCACAACCTCAGTCAAGATATTCGTGAGGCACATGTCGACCTCTCTGCAATACATGTTATGTCAAGGTCTTAGCCCCAACAATGCAGGACTAGGGCGTGGCGCTTTTCCAGTTAGCGAAACTACCCCCGCAATAAAGTCGACTGCCCCAACCACTCCGCTTAAGGCATAGAGTGGTCGAAGACCAGCCTCACCAAACCATACCACTTCTGGCCTCTCAAGTAACATAGACACCCCATCAATCAGTGGAAGAGGAAGCTCCTTTGAGATGAAGACCAATTTCGGGATAACACCGGATGCCAGATTAGGTCTGAGTCAAAGACACGACAGGGTAAGAGGGATGGTCACAGAAGTTGGTGACAAGGGCCCGCAGGTTGGCCTTCATTTTCATAGTGGGGAAGTGGATAGCGAGCTCACGCCAGATGTCGTCACCCAGGAACTCCCACCCACACTGCGAACCCACCTATCAAGGTAACAGTGGCTGTCCACAGCCACCGGCAGCATCCCTTCTCTCTCCTCGGCCGTCAGTACGTAAGTTTCCCGGAAAAACACACTTGAAAGCAGGTGGTCCCATTGACGGTCCAACACACTCCAGTGTAGCAAGTTTAGGAAAGCCCCTGCTTCATCCCCCGATAATCACTCAATTGCCTCAGCGGCCTCAACCTGGAAATGATCCCTATTTCCCCCTTGTGGTCGGTACTCCATGACGACGCATAACCTCGCTAGTTCCCTAATGGAGTTTCCAGATCGCATCACACTGACTCCTTGGGCATGCATACATCCCATTGTCCTGCGGGCCAGGCCATCACTATTAGGTTCCCTCAGGTCAAACATCTCCGGCACATTTTAGATCTTAGCACATGCTGTATACAAAAGAGCTCGAGGCAGCGACGTACCAGACACGAAGAATCCATCATAAGCATCTTCACCGGGTCCCTCCCTATTCCCGGAAGCGACCCGCTTGCCTTGGTGACAGACTTGCACCTCGGCTCACGCCTGTCAGGTCGTCGGCTTGAGCCGGACGGGCCAGACCTCGGCTGGTCCCGAGCACCGCCCTCGCGGCTGTTGCAGGGGGTACCTCTGCTTCCAAAAGCCTATCTCCGCAGCTTTGACCAATCACCCTGTCTGTCTGAGAGAGCCGTTCTGGTGGCAGATGGTGATTGCCTGGCGAGTATCCTCAACGCCCACCAACGCACCACGGTCACGTTCTCGGCTGCTTTCCGGTCAGTCGCCTCCTCGTCCGCCTGGTTCATCGTGGCTTTCGCTGTCGAGCGGACCTCATCTGTTCCGCCAAGGACCTTGTTGAGCGGACTCTCTCTTCCTCAAGCACCAGCAGCCAGCTTGCGGTTCCGGGGAAGGCGTCTCTTTCCGCACATACGCGCGGTCATACAATATTATTTCCTCGAAAACTGATCCCCGAAGGGTACACTCTTGAGCTGATTCCATCATATTCTGACTTAATACAAGGTGCGTAATAAGTTGCTTATCTAGTTTCTTGGCATGGTTCCATTTCTTGTTTTGAGCCCACCTGAGAATGGTAAGCATTTCTGATCAACAGTGTTTAAATTACGTCTCCGCTAAGTTCGAAACAGGATCATTGGTGTAAAGTTCAAGGCTAAGTTTGAAGTAAACAAATGGCTGCAAGGTGTTGGGGGCATTTATGCTTATACGTCAGTTGTGAAAGCCGCGTGAACACCAGCTTAGGAAGTTAGGTTTCTCGGGATGTCAGGTGAGAGCCCACTTGAAATTTATTCATTTTAAACTTTAAGTTTACATATACCATATAAGTACTAAAGATATTCAACTTTAAACACAGGTTTGTCTTTGTGTTCACTATATGCGTTGCCTGACAGAACATGTACATTATAATATAAAAGTGGAAGAAAAGTCGAATGCGCTGTCTTTGAACAGCTCTTGTTTATTGAAATAGCAGAGGATAACTATGAATGCTTTAAGTTTAATGACGAAAATAGACATTATAATATAAAAGTGGAAGAAAAGTCGAGCGCGTTGTCTTTATACAGCTCTTGTTTATTGAAATAGCAGATGATAAATGTGAATGCCTTAAGTTTGTTGACAAAAATGGACATTTATACTGTTATTTATTTAAACAGATGTTTTCGATCTTTGAAGTGCAGCTTATTTTTCTCTTGGAGATTGGAGAATTACATGTATATGTCCCATGAGTTGACTCTTCTTCACTTACCCTCGTCAGCGTCAGGGCATGCAATCATTCGATAAAGATAATAACAATTTGCTCATTTCCACACTGTAGTGCCGCTCTGTACAAAGACGATGCCATTTTTAGCTCACCTAAAATGTCGCTCACGTCAAGGTCACAGGGTAAATTTAGTTTCCCCCTATTCCATATATGGATATGGTGTTGGCTCATGTTTGTGTCCGATTTGTTACTGTTTTCATTACTATGGTATTTAAAAATAAATTGGCACAAATTATCATCATAGCATGATCACATGTCGCGTGCAATAGCCATGTCACTCACTTTAAGGTCATGGCCGAAGAGCTCACTTCAAGTTTTCGTAAATTCCTTATATGGATGTAGTGTTAGTACATAATCCTGTCCGTCAAATAACTTTTATTGTGCATTATGGGATTTCGAAATTATTTGTCACAAATGATGATCATATAAAGACAATGTATAGCATGCCATAACAATTGCTTGCTTACAGGTGAAGATCACAGGGCACTGAAATATTAGCATATTCCTCATATGGATTAAATGAATGTATATGTTCTTGTCCGACTTGTTACTTTGTCCTGCATTATGGAATTTTGAAATTTGATGGCACACATGATACCCGGTAATCATTTCAAGATGACTTGTCACGTGCAACAACCATGTCACTTGCTTAAAGGTCAAGGTTACAGTTGACAGTTGGTGTTATTGCATATTTCATATATGGATATGTGAAAGAACATGTTTGTTCCCAGTCAATGAGTAATGTAAAGGGATTCCAAAACAAATTAGCACAAATTATCACCATATCAAGACGATGTGTTAAAAGCATTTTCATGTCGCATGGTTAAATGTCAAGGTCACCGCGGACAGTTTTGGGCATATTTGTTATTTGGGTATAGCGACATGATATGTTCTTGTTTGGGCCATAACTTTATGACCAGATTTCGAATTGGCATAGATTATATTTATATGAAGACAATCTGTTATGTGCAGCAACCATGCTGCTTACTTAAAGGTCAAGGTCACAGTGGATTCTTGAAGATTTTGCATAGCCCTTCCGTACATGGAAATACTGATGGAAATGGTGAAAGTAGATGTTCGTTTGACTGTGTGGTATATTTCTAATGTTCATAATGAGATTCGAAAATTATTTAGCCAAGTTTATTATCAATTATCAACACGACATGTCGAATGAGTCACCAATGGCACTCACTTATAGGTCAATGTAACTTGTGAAAAAGGCTTTCAACAGTTACAATAGTGCATACATGCTGCGTTTACTGTTCTAACTATGTCTGTCACACAAAAATCGTTTCTGTATCCAGGAACATATGGCGGGGGCAACCGTGTTCTGAGGACACAGTTCTAGTTATAAATAAGTTTGCGTAATATAAAATGATAATTTCTATGTGTATGTGATAAGTATTTACATGTATTTGCAACAGCACTGTAGTAAATAGTTTGTTTTGAGGAATTAAAGCTTATTTGTTAAACAATTTAGAATAACATTTTGACAGAAGGGCACATAAAGCATATCGCATTTCAGAATGCACTTGTCGCATTTAGTAAGTTTGTTTTCCTTTCTTCTTCTAATTAAAGGGCTTGTGACAAAATAGGGGGGGGGGGAGGCCTCGAGGCAAGGCGGCCTAAAAACCTCGAGCCGCTGGCTGGTCCGTCGATCTATTTCTTCTCCGGAGAATAATCACAACTCAAAATATGTCATCAAATCAAATGCATTTACATATTTTTTAATAGCTGATTAAAACGTTTAGCTATACTAACAACCGTTCATTTTTAATGGAACATTAAACTCGACCTCTGTATGGTACTTCAATCATGCCAACGTCAAAGTAAGGAAAGTTCAACGTTTGCCGCTATTTGAATAGTATTGCTCTCATTATCGTGCCGCATACGACCAGATATGTTCTATATATGTCATGAAAGACTACATACATTTCAAATTAACCAATCGTTATATTATTAAATAAATGTTCTATATGTGGTGCGTAATTGTATCGATATTACAAGGTAATAATACAATACAGTTTGCGCTTACAAATGCCTATGTATCACATAAAATCCTGACAGTTCGTCATAAAACCCAGAACTTCTGCCATCTCGAATGTCCATTTGATATTTATAATCACGCGAATTTCACACGTTGTTTATTTTCTATTTGAGTTTATAAGCGTTGAACTGGGCAAACTTGACAATCGTGATACATCGACTATCTCCGGACTCCTCCGCAAGATATGCAATAAATCGTCTGCTGATCCAGAGTGCAAACTTGAGTACAACACACGATTTTACAGCCAAAAATGACTGACCAACGTCAGTTGATGTCAAAGACGTGTATGAATCCATTTCAATAAAACGCTGATTGAAAGTAACCGTTTATCACAACGTAATCCAACGAAATGATGAGGACAAAACAACAGAATACCAAGCTGGATCGATCGGGCCCGGGATAACAACGACCGCGCTGTCCACCCTCAGTCTCCAGGTTGATACTAGTAAGTTACTGGAGCTAATACATCGATCAAGTTGGCTACAATGGGAACAACCATAGGAAAATGGAACTTAAGAATACTCAATGTGTACAGCAATGTCCACGAATTGATACACGAGCTGAAGCACTACCGCTGGAACATTATCGGACTAGCCGAGGCCAGGTGGCTAGGCTTCGGAGAAACATCAACAGACGAAGGGCACACTATATGGTTCAGCGGGGAGGATTCTTAACATTGCCACGGGGTTGATTTCATCGTTAGGGCATTCAGGTAGTCAACAGCATCATCAGTTGCACCCAGTCTCCAGCAAGTTTATTTCCATCCGTATCTCAGCGAAACCTTACAACATCACCCAGGTCTATGCACCAGCATCAAGGCTACGACGACGAGGAGATCGAACAAGGTCTATGAAGAATTAGAGTGCATCATAGTCAAGGTCCCAAAGAAAGACATCCTCATTGTCCAAGGCGACTGGAACGCAAAAGTTGGACCAGACGCCTACCAAGACGAGAATTACCGCACCATCAGCCATCCCAGCAAAGTCTAGTTACGCATCATCCTCAACCGATTGAAAAATGAAGGCTGAGGAACTGCTAGCGGAAGAGCAGGCTGGATTCAGACTGGACGGAGCACTGTGGAACAGATCTAAGTCATCACCGAGAAACACCTGCAACGCCAACGTGAGCTCTTCCACAAATTCATCGACTTTAAGAAAGATTTCGACCTCGTGTGCCATGATGGCATATCGCAGATTCTGAGAGGATTTAATATTGAGTGCAAGTAATCCAAGAACTCTACTGAAACGCCAGTTGAGCAGTACTTCTCAATGGACAGAAGGGAGACTTCTTCAAGACATCAGTTGGCATCCATCCGGGATGTCTTATCTCCCCCGTCCTGTTTAACACTTTAAGACCACCACACCTCTTACTCCATCGGTGGAAGACCCATCTCCAACTTGAGATTTGCTAATTACATTGACCTCATGGGTGGCACCTGCAGTGAAATCCAATTCCTCACCAACAGTCTCTATGAAGGAGCAGGAGCATACGGGATGGAGGTCAGCACGGAGAAGTCGAAGATCATGCTGAACAGCACGAACAACACAAGTGCAGACATCACCATGAACGACAAGAAACTGTAAGAAGTGACGAGCTTCAAATACTTGGGAGCAACTCAAAGGATGGTACCAGTAACGCCGAGGCCCAAATTAGAATTGCCATGGCCAAACTGAGCAGGTTGTGGACAAGCAACTGCATCAGCTTCCCCACTTTGTACAGGCTCTACAAGTCCTTCGTAGTCTCCATCCTATTGTACGGCTGCCAAACCTGGACGCCTAACGCGGACACAGAAAGCAGGATACATGCCTTTGATCATAGGTGTCCCCGAAGACTGCTCCGCATCTCCTACGTTGAAAACAAAACCAACGTGTACGTCCGGAACATTACAGCAACACGTGTTGGCCCACAAAAGCCCATTCCGGTGACCGACGAAAGCTGGGTTAGTTTGGAAACGTCACTATGCATGACTCTGTGCAAGACTGTGATCCAGGACACGCTAGAGGGAAGTCGCCTTCGAGGCCGTCAGAGGAAAACCTGGATGGACAATGTGAAAGAGTGGACGTCCCTCCCCATGGATGAGCTTCTCTCGGCAGCCCATAACAGACCTGAATGGCGTAGGATCTCTGTGTCGTCGTCCCTCATTTCCCCCCAACGGTCAGACCGGTCAAGGGAATGACGATAATGATGATGATGATGGTGGTGGTGGTGGTGGTTGTGGTGGTGGTGGTTTTGGTGGTGGTGGTGGTTGTGCTGTTGGTGGTGGTGAGGATGATGACTATGGTGATGATGATGATGATAATCATCATGATCATGTTCTTGATCATGATCATGAAGATAATCATGATGATGATGATGATGATGATGATGATGATCATGATGATCATGATGTTGATGATCATGATGTTGATGATCATCATAATGATGGCCATGATGGTGATCATGAGGATGATGATCATGATGATGATGTTCATGTTAATCAAACCGTCATATTTCAATATTAAAATATGATAATGTTTATGATGAGGAGGAGGAGAAAGAAAAAGAAGAAGAAAAAGAAGAAGATGATGATGATGATAGGATGATAATGATGATGCTGCTGATGATGATGCTGCTGATGATGATATGATGATGATGGTGATGATAACGACGACGCCGCCGACGACAACGACTCCGCCGCCGACGACTCCGCCGCCGACGACGCCGATGCCGACGACGCCGATTCCGACGACGCCGATGCCGATGACGCCGGCGCCGACAATGAAGACGACGGCGACAACGACGGCGACGACGAAGACGACCGCGGCGACGACGACGGCGGCGGCGACGACGAGGTCGACGACGACGATGATAATGATGATGATCATGATGATCATGATGATCATGATGATGATCATGACGATTATCACGATGATGATGATGATGATGATGATGATGATGATGATGATGATGATGATGATGATGATGATGATGATGATGATATAGATGCTGATGCTGACGCTGATAACGATCACGATGATCATGATGATCATGATGATCATGATCATGATGATCTTTATGATCATGAATGAAACTTAAAGTAATAATGTTTAGATAGGATGCTAACGGCATTAGTTAGTTGCGCAAAGGTTTTGTTAACTTAGACTTTGTTACAGTGCTCTAAGAGTGTTTGACATTTTTAGCAAAATGGCGAGCTTCAAGTTGCTAAATAGTGGTTGCTATAGATACCACACAATCTTTATGAATTTGAATTTAAAAGGAGTTAAGGTACTTTTTGCGAATGTATACTTTTATAAATGAGCAACAGTTATTTTACCGTGGTACGTTTTGCCCATGCATTATATTGTAGATAAACATCAGTTATTGGCACGGAAGCTTTCCACGTATATGCCTTTATATACTAATCAAATTGATATAATATTATTAATGAGGGTTTTCTCAAGTTCACATCATGCAATCGATTTTGCAATATTTGTTGGTTTTCATTCTCGAGCCAGCCTGCGGATAGCCCGATAAAGCAATCACAGTCGTCGAGAGTGCGTGAGTGTGACAAGCGTGATTCCGAGCTGGTTACTGGGTTTATTTGGAGTTTGAAGTATTTCATTCATATCATGACTGTATAATTACAACTGGAACGAAACTAAACAAGAATATTCCTACAACAAATACAGATACGCATTACGTCAGCAACAACTTCTTATTTAAGATATGTATCAAGTATGTTTGGCATCGTTTGCTACTGAGAAACAGGTCTTAACAGCAAACAACATAAAGCATAATATAGGGTGGGATGTTAAACTTGTTAAATCTTTTATCCGAATTAATATTTCTTAATGCTGCATACCGTTAGTAACAAAAAACAAACGTTGACTGACGAAGTATCTTAAATTAAATTATTCTGCTATGCATTATTAACGAGAAAGGGCGAATTCAATTAAAGGGACTTGTCCACGTTTTGATAAATTGACAAAATTGAAAAACAATGTTTCAGATTTGCAAATATTCGATGTAGTTATGTTTTTTTGCGAGTACATTTACCCTACTTTAAAATATCCATTGTATGCTTCTTATGACGATTTAAAATTAGAAATTTATAAAGCGTTACAAACGCGAAACGATTGAATAATTTGGAAAGTTCTGTTGTTATCGTTATATTTTGTGACATTACGCGGATTGTTGACTAACTTAGTGAAAGTTATTCGGTTATCTTATCTAGTCGATCATGCTTGGCGTGAGAGATAGCATCTAAATGTGCAATACATTCATATTAATAGCATAATAATATGCACATTAAACTTAATTTGATAACTCGAGTAAAATTCAGGTTAATCGAATTGTTGGCTTTTAACGCGTACATATTCAATTCGACATTATCGGTATGTTGAAATTTCATTTTGGAAATGATATTCTTTACGTGCAAAGGATAGCAATAAAAGCAGTCGGGTGTTGATAGCGAATAGTCATATTTCCTATCTGTTTGCCAGTACGATTGCCTAATCGATTACCAGTTACTGTTTTGGTATTTTTACGACAAAACATGACGAATGATGTGTTCATCTATCCGCTTTTGCTTTTTTTTTTTAGGGAAAACAATTTTGTCAATCAAAACATTTCTGTGAAATAATTTGAAATTCGGTCAGCGGTTTTTAAGAAGACACTTTTACAGTTTCCTATATATAGTTTATATGATATAAAACTGATATCAATCTCATATAATTATTCATGTTAGCCAAATAACAATCCTTAGATCCCATTCATGAACAGCTGTAGTTATTCGTGATCAGTTTTAGTTGCTTGTTGAACAGCGGTTTTTAATGAGACTAACGGATTTAAAGGGAATCTTCCTTATCGAACTTTTCTGTGAAATTATTTTGAATTCCGTTCGGCGGTTTTCTGATAACTGTTAAAGTGTTCATTGAAGCCATATACGGAAAAAGGTCCTATCACGAGCGGTCATGTTTTGCAAGAAATCAAACATCTTTTTGCTAATTATGTATAATGAAAAAGTAGTATCGAACTACACGTATCAGCACAACGTTACCACGCGCTGTTTTTAGACTTGTTTATTGGATGCGAGTCGGTAAGAACGGTATACCATACGGACAACATACCCTACAGACCAGACTATACGGACATGTATTAACCACATAGCGCTTATTTTAACACATGAAATAATATGTTTGCTGAATAGGAGATCATGCAATGGCGTCCTCGCCCGAAATCGTACGCACACCTTCTAAAATGCCAACCGGTACAGCACACGGGCGTTCGCCACCGTGGCTGCGAGGGCGTCTCTCAGGCCAGATTCATGCAACATTACACGTCACCAGCCCCCGGAACGAACAGTCGCGCATTCTTGTACCACCAAAGTACGGAGCGTCGGTCTCTATCGACAGTCTTCCCGTCGGTATCGTCCGGAGCGCCAGCTTGGCCGCCTCAGTCAAGTCCACGGTACAGTGCGTGTAACCCACGTACGTGTTCGGAAAGGCGTCCGTGAAGGCAATACAAACTTCCATGTTTCCATGGAAACAATAAAGGTTCATCTGTTGGTTTTGGTCCACCATCTCAGTCAAGATATAACGGAGACACTAGTCGACCTCCCTGCCATCCAGGTCAAGGTTTTAGCCGCTAACTGTCATTTTGACGAGGATAGTCTATACTTATTAGTACCAATTTGATTCCATCTGCAGATATTCCCGCGTAATTCAACGTATGAGAATCTGTTCTAAAACAGTGCCTTGCCGGACTATTTCTGCCATTAACTCTTCGCTTTTTTTAGACTGTAAATCAAATAATTAGTTTAAACCAACATGTGTTAATAGATTAGTCTCATTTGTATGTTATCAGATGCACTGTCTGACTTGCTCAAATGCAACAAAATACCAAAACTCACAAGATAAACCAACATACGTGAGAACATAGCTACAAGTTACTAACCGAATTACATATCGAGTACAAAACTATTTATATTTTTCTACTTTAAAATAAAATACCGATGTCTTGGTATCCTTGCATAGCGATCGGACGATATGTTTGAAAGCATGTGGGTGTTTATAGCGAATATTTCGAATACTCTGTTTGCGATAATGAGATACTTAAAATTTAGGAAACTAAATTCCGTTGAAAACGTATAATTACTGTGGTTGCTCTTTTGCATTTCTTGTTATAGCGAATCTTACTAATTATATTACTTGAACCTCTCTTAAACTTTAATGTGTTACTTAACAAGGAAATTATTTATCGGTTTTAATATTCTGGTATGACAAATAATTTGGGTAGAAAATGAAATCTCATATGTGCATTCACTAAAGCCAAATTACAATGAGGCGGGAATGTTTTTCAAAGAATCAAACACCCTTTTGCTTATGAAATGCGATGAAAAAGTAGTATCGAAATACAAGTATCAGCACATCGTTACCGCGCGCTGTTTTTAGACTTGGATCCGAGTCGGTTAGAACGGTATATGGACCATACGGACCACAGACCATACAGACTAAACAATACGGACCAGATTTTCGGACTATACGAACCACATGTGCTGACCATTAGGACCCCATACATGTTTTAATCTCATTAAGCTTATTTTAAAACACGAAATAATTAGTTTGCTGGATAGGAGATCATTTAGTGGCGTCCCGCTCGAAAGCATATGCCCACCACCTTAAAATACCAACCGGTAAAGGACACGGGCGTTGGCCACCGTGGCTGCAAGGACCTCCCTCAGGCCTGACTAATGAGCCAGTATGCGCCGCATCTCCTCCATATCATCGGGTACAAACAGGGACGCATTCTTGGACCTCCAAAGTACGGAGCGTTGGTCTCCATCAAAGGTCTGTCCTTCGGTATCGTCGAGAACGCCAGCTTGGCCGCCTCAGAAAAGTCCCCGGTACAGTGCGTATACCCCACGTACGTGTTCGGAAAACCTCCATGTCCCCATAGAGACAGTGAAGGTTGATCCGTTAGATACGGTCCACCATCGCCGTCAAGATGTAAAGGAGGCATATATGGACCTCCCCGATATCAAGGTCTAAGCCCTTACAATGCAGGACTAGGGCGTTGAGCTTCTCCAGGTATCGAAATACCCTCCGCAATAAAGTCGACTGCCCCTACCACTCCGCATAAGGCACGGAGTGGTCGAGACCAACCTCCCTAAACCCTATCAGCTCTGGCCACTCAAATAAGTCTGAATAAAAGCAACGACAGGGTAAGAGGGATGGTCACATAAGTTGGTGACATGGGCCCGAATGTTGGCCTCCATTTCCATATTGGGGGAGTGGATACCGAGCTCACGCCAGATGTCGTCACTCAGGAACCACAGCCACCCTGCGAACCTACCTATCCATGTAACAGTGGCTGTCTACAGCCACCGGCAGCATCCATTCTCTCTCCACGGCCGTCAGCGGGTTGGTTTCCCGGAAAAAAACACTCTCACTTGAAAGCAGGTTGCCCCACAGACGGCCCAACACACTCCAGTGTAGCAAGTTGAGGAAACGCACTAGGTCCCTTAGCGAGATTTAAGAACGCCTTACCCTGACACACAGGGTATACATACACAGCATTTCCATGCGTGCCAGGTTCTCATATTTGATTCCTTCAGGTCAAAGATCTCCGGCACGTGAGATCCAAGCACATGCTGCTCACAAAAGAGCTTGAGCCAGCCACATACAGGGCACGACGAATCCATCCTATGCACCTTCGCCGCCCCCTCCCTATCTCCGGACGCAGCCCGGCTCACTAGAGTCACGCCTGTCAGGTCGTCCGCTTACGCTCCGACCGGCCCCGCGCTCCACTCTCTCGGCTGTCGCCCGGGGTACCTCGGCTTCCAAAAACCTGTCTCCACAGCTTGGACCCCTCAACATGTTCGCTCGATTAAGCCGATATGTGTTGTCTAGCTACCTACGCACCGCGGTTGCGCTCTCGGCTGCTTCCTGGTCAACCGCCTCTTGGCCAGCCGCCTCCTGGATTCAATCTGTTCCGCTCAGGACATTGTTGAGTGGGCTCTCTCTTCCTCCAGCTCAAGCAGCCGGCTTGCGGTCTCGGGAGAAGGCGTCTCTTTCCACTCATCCGCGGGTTCATTTCATCGCCCAAAGCCATGTTTACTTGAACGATAGTGACAGAAAATGTTCAGCCATACGTCACATACTATTATTTCCACGAAAACTGAGCACCGTAGGGTAAACACTTGAGCTGATTCCATAACATTATGGCTCAATAAAACGCACATGGTTACCCAGGAAACTTACGGTGTACAGAAAAACATTAAAGCTGCCACCCCCCCCCTAAAAAAGCAAATACCGGTTCACCGCTGGTTTCGGAGACACTGAACCCGCTCCTATGTGTGACTGCATATCAACTGAATCAGAAATATGAGTCTCAAATACGTTCTTGTCAGCCGAGGTCCAATCCCCCACGCCCGCTTGCGGATCCAGGGGCGTAAACAACTACATTGATCAGTCTACTGAGGCATCGGTAACTGAGTAAACTACGGAATTAATAGAAGTTGCCACTGTTCCGAAACTGAAACTTACAATTAACATGAAAAGGATTGGGATACGTCATGCACGTTGGCGCAGGGAGGGCAAGACTGTGGCAGACGAAGAGAAGAAATGAGAAGGTCACGGGCTTTAGTATAACCAGCTTCACTTGGCTCCCGGACGTGCAGCGTTTTGGTCAATCCTACTTTACCAACCTCAAGCAGGTGTGTGTGAGATTTCTGGACCTCGCAGCTGTTCACACAGTTACGCAAAGAGTGGAGATTGCGGCAGACGAGGATTTTAATTACCTGTTATTAATTAACAAAACTTAAACAACTAAAAGGAAATAATCAACACAATCTGTAAAAAAATATGAAAGCTACACTAAAAGAATTCTATTGCTACACAGCCTCGCCTTTGAAATAAACAAGCCATGGTTAGCACGAGGGACATCGGTACTTCCTCTTGTCAATGCTTCTGTGGCGGTCACATTCAGGCATGACACAGTTTACCACTCCTTGCAATGATCGAACTGGATCATAAACCGCCCCTGTCATTGCTTCCGACACAGACAGTACAGCTGATCGTCAGCATCCCATTTGCCCGGGTCCAACTCGGGCTTGTCTCTCACTTTCGTGAGCCACCCTGTAAAGCCCCGTCCCGACAGGTATTCAGGAGCCCATTGTTTGCGATCAGAACCGCATTCCTCAGCTTGATCTGAAAAAAATAGATTTGATAGTTTTCTCACCACGAGGCCCAGTCCCTTCCATAAAGGGCACATCTTTTTGCCTTTCCCTTTGAGGACTGTAATATCAAGGACGTATACCGCTTTCCCCTCATCGTAGTTCCGCTCCAGTAACCTGATAGTGTTAGAACCTGATCCCGCGCGCCAAGACAAGTTACTAGTTTAACAAACCAAAGCGAATAACTTTTCAAATAATCGTTTATTTTCCAGAAAGAAATGTCACTAAGGAATAATTTCAATCTCTTAATAATTATAATACATATGTGTTTACTAATTTCACTCAAGGTAACATGTATTTTTATATAAACAACGTTTTTCTTACTTCAAGTATTTAACAAAAGGTGTGTGGAAGATGTTACTAAAGGATTTTATTTTGTTCTCATCAGAGAATCCCAGCTTTATAGATTACTCTTAATGGCACACTGCGCCCGGTGCCCAACAAACGGCAAAGTGTGCCTACCACAACGAATATTGCGCCGGGCGCAATAAGTATTGTGCAGGGTGCAACAATTAAGGCGCCGGGCGCAGAAATCATTGTGCCCTTAACAGGTGCTCGAATGTAATGCCAAAAAATTAAAGTTCTTGACATGATTGAATAATACAAAACCATGTTAACTACAACACTATCATTAGGTAATATAAAGACCGCAAATGGGCGTTTCTTCCATTTCCAATCGGATACATTTTGCTTTAAATACTTTAAAAACAAAAGAAGAACGCTACGTAGCCTGCAGCTTAGATGAATGTAACCTGGCAACAGGTTAAACTCAAGACGGCTGCCAATGCTTCCACAATAGCTTGTGCTAAACTTTAAATGGAGAAATATGTGGATAACAAACGTTTTAATCGGTAATATTTACCAAAAATGTGAAACGTAGCATTCTTAAATGATAGGCATAGATACTGTTATAAATTACTGACGGAAAACGTTATGTTTTAACAAACAACTATATACCTTGCCAACTTCTACTTCTTCTTCACCCCATTAAGTGCAGGGCTCCTCTGGAGCATCGAACCACTGTGACTGTACAATGTCGTTGTGGGGTAACAAAAACACAGTGAAGGATAAAATCAGATAAAAACTATGCGTGTGGTCTAATGCAAAGTGACCAGGCCAGCCTTGAAGCTGTCTAAGAAGTCGGCTGTGGAGACTGCTACCGGCAGCTGATTCCAGAGTCGGTTAAGGTATGTTCGGCAAAATGGGACGAGGTAGCATACATTTCTCTCTCTATGTAGGGACACAGTAGCTGGATGGAGGCTCATGTTGGCTGGTATTTCAATCAGGCCGTGTATAATCCTGAACATAAGTACCAGTCTGAGGTCAGTACGCCAGGTTTTCAGCGATTGCCATCCAAGAGTGGCGATCATCTGGCTTGTGCTGATTAATGTCCTGTAGTCTCCCTTGACGAATCTGGCAGCTCTGCGCTGTACTGCTTCCAGCTGGGATATGTTTGTCGCTGTATATGGGTCCCAGGCTGTAGATGCGTTTTCCAGAATTGGGCGCACTAGTGCCTTGAAGCTTTGGTCTTTCACATCAGTCAGGCAGTTGCTGATGTTTCGTCTCTGGAATGCAAGGGAGTTGTTTGCTTTTTGGAGACCTCATCGACATGGCTGTTCCAGAGCAGATTTTCGTGCTATGTGACTCCTAGGTACTTCCCACGTGTGCCATTGGTGAGTTGGTGGCTGTTAAGCACGTAAGTCCTCTTGATTTGATGTCGTTATTTAGTGAAATGGATGGTTTCACATTTTGAGGGGTTGAATTCCATGTGCCAGTCTCTCTCTCTCCCACTGTTACATTGTTTTCAGATCCTCTTGCAGGATGTCTGTATCTTCAGTTGTTCTGATCTTTCGATACATTAGACTGTCATCTGCAAAAATGCGTGTGGTGGAGGCTACTCTTCCTGGCATGTCATGTATGTATAGTAGAAAGAGTAGGGGAACACGGACAGAGCCCTGGAGGACGCCTGGTGTGACAGGAGCAGACGATGAGGTGTGACCTTCAACAAGGCCTTCATGGCTTCCGTTGCTGAGGAAACTCTTGAACCCATTCACAGCAGTTCATTGCGGATCCCATATTGGTCCAGCTTGATTGAGAGTCGCTTGAGGGGTACCTTGTGGGAGGCTTTGCTGAAAGCAAGTAGGACAGCATCAATCTGGTCACCATCGTCCAAGCTTGAGGACATTTCTTGTATAGTGAGTACCAGCTGGTTTTTGCATGAACGTCTTTTCCTGAAACCATGCTGACTGTCAGTGAGGATTCCATGGTGCTCCAGGTGTTTCATAACCTGACTGTGGACGATACGCTTCATGGTCTTGCAA
Organism: Dreissena rostriformis; assembly: GCA_007657795.1. Taxonomy (NCBI): domain Eukaryota; kingdom Metazoa; phylum Mollusca; class Bivalvia; order Myida; family Dreissenidae; genus Dreissena; species Dreissena rostriformis. Next base: position 31,766 of record VMBQ01005066.1, on the reverse strand, counting down.
CAGACTGAGGTCAGGGATATCAGCCTATAGTTCGTAGGAACTATGCGATCGCCTTTCTTGAATATTGGAGTGGCCATAGCGTGCTTCCAGTCATCTGGTACTCGACCTTGCGTGAGGGAGGCTTGAAACACTAGGGGCAGTGCATTCCTTGAGGAATCTTGGTGGCAGTCTGTCCGGTCCTTTTGCCTTATGGGGGTAAGAATAATTGTCTTCTATCATTTATGCGGAAATATCAATGGTGCTACGGCTGACAGAGGCACGCAGCAATCTGCTGCAGGTTCTGGTCCCACTGGTTTTGCTGCTTACCAATGTAACACCTAACGGCGTCCATCGGAGTTCGATTGTAACGCTCCAATCGCCAATTTGCCGATTGCCAGTTAGGTGTTGTGCGAGCCTTGTGGATTTTCAACACGCTTCGTAACTCTGTAAACAGCTTAGACTCAAAGCTACGGCCCTGGTCCGATAAAATCTGAAGGGGGGTCAAATCTCAAGGAGATATTGCCAACAGCAGCTCGATCTGAATTTTCTGCTGTCTGCGATTCCACCCACTTCGTGAACTGGTCGACCATCATGAGTATGTAATCATTACCTCGGGGCGTCCTTTGGAGAGGACTAAAGTAGTCTTAGTGGACCCTCTCCATTGAAGCTCCAGCCTGCTACTCAGTCAAAGGGCCTTTCTCCATCCCATCAGACTACTTGTGCTGGTTGCAGACCTCACAGGAAGACATATACCCTGCTACATTCCTGTTCAACCCGTACCAATCGAATATCTCCCTGACCTTGTCTTTTGTTCTCTTCATGCTCTGATGATCAACAACCGGAATATCATGGTGCAAGCGAATTTCGTCTTTCTTTATGGACTTGGTAATACCCAGTTACTTCTCCCCTGACGCAGGGTTACTCTGATACAGCACTCCAGCGAATGGAACTTGGCCCCTGGGATTGTTACAAACAGCTCGACTGTCCCGGGCTCCACACCCTTCTTCAGCCAATTGAGAGCGAAATCTAAATCAGGGTCTTGGCGTTGCGCCACGATCAAGTCAGCACATTTGAATCCCCAACTACTGGGATCCCTCACCTCTTGCATAGTTTAAACTGTGTCTTCCTCCAATAGAGCACAGGCGAGTATTCGGAACACTCCTCCCACCATCATTACGTCAACCCGACAGGATATTAGAAAAAACGTTTTCCTTAATTGAGCATCCCTCTTGAGGCTCAGAAACCGGCTTGCCACTGCCATTCTTTGTTGTTTCTTTACCACCGTCAACGCACCTCGTTTCCTCGTGGTCTCTTTCAGCTGTCTCGCCAATGCCCATCTCTAGGTCACGGACGACTAAATAAAATAATGGCAGCGCCAACCGAACTTCCTTGTCGACGCCCTCGGTGAACGCATTCCGCAGATCTGCCCTCTGGCAGTGTCTGTTACCCCCCCCCCAAAAAAAAAGGTAACATTCAAGATCGGACATTGCAGCGAGCCCCTCTCCTTGCTGAATACGAGAGAGAGCATACACGTTTGGAAGCTTCCGACCTGCCCGGTGCTGGAGCACCATGTTGAACTGAGACTTCTTAACGAACTGAAAACGGCACGTATGGTTGACCAGGCAAAGCAACTTGTTCGGAACCCATAGACCGTACCAACTCAGGGACAAGAAGCTTAGAATTCCCAAAATCGCTCCACCTGTATAATACGTGGAAAGCCTCTTTACAATAACTTATGTGCTTTACTATAAAGCAAAAAGTAGTTATGGTACTTTTTGCTCATGTATTATTTCATAGAAAAGCATCAGATATTGTCACGGAGGCCTTCCATGTATATGTCTTATAACTCTTCATTTACTGATGAACACGTGACGTTCATGTATTTATTTCTAATGAAAAGGTCAGAATACTGTCAAATAGGTAAAAAGTTACTTAAAACGAAAGTCCATCACACGTGAGCGGTGTTCTTATAATTGTTTGTAGTTTTGGTTTCATACTTAAATTGATACTATAGTATTTTTAACAGGCTGCTTATCCCTAGTAAGATATCAGTTAATAGATTTATTTCTTCTATTCAATATGATTTCAAAAGCAAGTATTATAGAACAGAAAAAAGGAAGAGATAAGCAAAGACCCTGAAAGAGAAAAACAGTTTATGATAAACCGTCTTTAACATGAACGTGTTTTTCTTTTTAAGCCTCCTATGAAACACCCAGTGGTTTCGTTACATATAAATCGGCAGAACATGTGTAGTTTTTTTTTGTCATGGACTGTTGGCTTTCTTAACCAGATTAACAAGAAACCCATTTGCAAAATAAAATGGGGGTTTATATTCTTTAATAAGAGCAATAACATAACATATTATCACACGAAATGTGGCAAGTAGATACATAAATTACAGCCCATAGTATTATTCAGTCATATTATACGACCACAGTTATGAGCTCGTGTCTGCAAAGTGATGTATTAATAATGATAAGCTCATGCGTTTGTGGCTACTTAAACCCATTTATGCCTAGCGTCTAGAAAAAAGGCCTTGGCAAACAGCGTAGACCCAGATGAGACGCCGCATGATGCGGCGTCTCATCAGGGTCTGCGCTGTTTGCTTAAAGGAATTTCTGTAAGAAATATTCTAATTACATAAATAAATATACTAGACATTCCTAATTTTGGAAATAAATTGATCCAAATTAGAAGGATAGGAGAGTCCACTAGGCATAAATGGGTTAAGATCTACTCTAAGGACTTTACATACCAGTTTTCCCTAGCTTAAATACATTCTGATAAAAGATACAAAAAAAACACGTTTAAGCTTTGACCGCTGGCCATAACACTGCAACAACTATATTTATGTTGAATTTGTTCTATATCGTGTTTCAATTTAGTTCACAATACACAATATTGTAATTTAACTTAATTCGTAATTAGTATATAACTATACGAAACACAATACTTGCTTACCTAAAACACTTGACGTATACTTGTTCATGTATACTATTTGATGTATCGATTTTGTTCATCCTACAAGTGTTTGTAAATTCGTTAAATTCTGACCATTTAGTAACTTAAAGTATTGAGTACATCAAAATAATGTTTTGTGTGGAAGGAAGTCCTTTTTTACGGACGAGTGGATTTGTCTGTGTCCAAACTTGCGTGTTTAGGGCATACTTGTATATGAAATGTCTAGTTTTCTTTAAACAATAAAACAAGTTTGGCATAACTGATTTTTGTAGGAGGTGAGATATCAATAATGATTAAATAGTTAACCGAATAACTTTACCTCGTCTTGACGTCAACGCTTATACAAATGGGTTAAAAAATTGCAATTTAATTGGAAAGACGAGCAATAACATTTTTTGGATGACTGGATTCTCCTAATGCATACGGTTATTTATGTGCACTAGTTATAAACCATGACTTTTGAGAAACATTTAACGTATATGTCGGTCATATAGCATGTATGTGGCCGTTATATTAATAGAAGTAATGATTAAGCGTTCAATTAATGTTTGCATTTTAAGAAAACATGGGTTCGCTAGTTTCATCTATTGATAATTGGTTGGTTATTTCACAATATCTCGTGACTTTTGCACAGATTAAAATATGCGGTTCAACCAAGGTTTTTTTGACTATGCAGAATTAAGAAAATTGAATTCATTTAAAAGCTTTATTAAAATTTACATCACATCCACTATTGTTAACGCTAAAATATTTCGACGGTTATTGAACTCTGTTCTTAGTTAATGATTTGTATTTTATGTTTGTATTGTCGTATATTGTATAGGCAGTTTGAATTTCACTATTCCTTTTCTATCAACTACGTAATGATGTTTAGGCGTCAAATTAAGTATGATTCGTTTTGCATTGTCAACCACAAATAATGGTAGATATGGATTTGTGTACAACAATATAAAGATTTCTGAAACTTAACGAAGTATGTATTGAAGTGGAAACCAAAAAAGCAAAAATCTATTAATAAAACAATATCGTCAAATTGACAACAAATATCGGACAAACTCCAAATAGTTTCGTCGAAGGCTGGGTATTTTAGGAACGGCTATTAACCGAGACAAAAATTGTTTATGCCTCAACACTACCTTGACACTTTGCATCGCTATATTTTCGTATGCTATGGTAGATTGTTTGATTTACAGGAGCGTAGCAACCCATACGCAAAAACGCAGTTGCGTATACATTGAACAATCGAAGTTACTTTATAACGCATTGTGCGTACACTTAAGAGAAATGTAACGCAGACACCACATAACGGAGGGCAAAGCAAAATGCATCACAAGGCACGTCTCCAGTCATCATGAACAAGTGGTAAATAAGAATAGGCAGATTTTGAATTTCATTAGGTTCATTATTGAAACCATCATATTATGTGACAAGCAAAACATCTCTCTTCGCGGACACGAAGAAAGTAGGAGTAACTTCTTAGCTTTATTAAAGTATAGAAGCGAAGTCAACCAGCTTTTGCGAGAGCACTTAGAATCAAAAAACAGCAAGACAACTTATCTTACCCCAGACATTCAAAATGAGTTCATTGAAATGTGTGGAGGTATACTCAGTAAAGATATAGTGAAAGCCTGCAAAACAGCGCCCTGCTTTGGATTCATAGCCGATGAAGCCACATATGTCGCTACGATAGAGCCGATAGCTCTCTGTTTGCGTTTTTATGACGAGACTGAAAAGCGAATAAGGGAAGGGTTCATAGGATTTGCTTTGGCTTTAACGGATTCTTTTTAAGAAAACCTGTGAGTAAAGGGTGTTGAAAGTTGCGCGGGCAAGGCTATGACGGAGCTGCCAATATGGCTGGGAAGTACAGAGGTGTACAGGGAAGAATTAGGGGTTTGGTTCCAGGAGCGATATACACCCATTGCAAGGCGCACAACTTAAATCTGTGTATAATCCATGCCTGTAAGGAGTCATTGGTGAGGAATGTAATGAATACCTTACAGCAAATTGCCTTAATATTTGATTATTCCGCAAAGAAATTGGAACTATTTGAAGAGCACCTTGCAAATTACGAGACTGCAAGAGGTAACATAGAAGGACACCAAAAGTTGAAGACGCTTTGTGAAACACGCTGGGCTTAGGGATCCGATGCGCTCGATACTTCAAAGCGGCATTTTCCACTGCCCATTCATCATTAGGGGAATTAGCAACATATCACGGAGATCCGAAGGCAGGTCCTTTTCAAGCCGCTATAAAACGATTTGACTTCATTGTTACCCTGGTCGCTGTAGAGCATTATTGTCTGGACTGGTGCAATTGTCGAATCTTCTTCAGAAGAAAGAGTGTGACCAGATTGTAGCCGTCGAAGAATCCCGTGTTGTCAACTGTCAACTGAACGATGAAAGAATTATTCCGATGTGTGGGATGCATTATACGACTCAGCGGTGTAATTAGCTGCATCAATAAACGTTGATCCGTATATGCCGAAGAATGGCGCAGCTGCTCGTCAACAGAACAGACCGAATGTTCCAGCAGCCAGCCCATCTGGCTATTGGAAGCTAAATATGTACCTCCCATTCGTTGACCACTTGATGTCGGAATTAGAAACAAGACTCCTGGCAGCTGGGCCCCGGAAAATAGCTCAACATTTGCTCCAAACGAAAGCTGTTGACATAACACACGAGGTCGATGAGGAGATTTTCAAGTCATATCAAGACGAACTTTCGGTAACGAGAGACAAGTTCCAACCCGAGATCAATCAGAAGATGGAGGACACAATGGACGGGACAGGGCAATCCCCAGACATGCCTCCAATAAACTCTAACTTCAATGAACAAACACATTTACCCAGGGAGCTTTACTATACTTAATGTATATGGTTGCATGCCTGTGTCAACCGCTACAGCTGAACGTTCCTTCAGCACCATGCGAAGGGTAAAAACATATCTTATGAACACAATGACAACAGCGAGAATGTCCGGATAAGGTTGGCTCGACATTTACAGGGAAAAAGAAATATCTGCAGAAACTGTTTTGGACATATTTACGCGAAGAAAAAAAAGAAAATTGACATTGCTTTTCAGGACTGATCCGCCGGAAACAATCACATTCAATTAGCTTTAGAAAAGATTGTGAAAATAGATACAGTGGCCGTTATAGCGTCCGAATCTTAGATTTTAAAGTTATTGCGATCATTCATTCCTTTTTCACAATGTTTTCTAAGTTTTTCATAATAGGTAATATTGTTTTTTTGGGAGAACACAATTCTTTTAAAAAAAATGTCCACAATGTTACATATTAAAATATCTAATTGATGATGAGATAAATAAGTTGTGATCGAGTCGTCATTAAACTTTTGTCACAATAGCTCAGACGGTAGCGATACCCCATTTTTAACCCAATGTAAACAAGGGTACGGAAGATCGAGTTTCCGGCTCGGCAATCTTTCTTTCCGACGTTTTACTTTGTCATTGTGGCATGGTTTATTGTGTGGAAAAGCGGCCCAATGCTTAAAAATAGTGTCGTATAGTACCCGATGAGATATCAGGTGCACAGACCGCCGCAATAAGACTAAAATACTGTTGAAAATGGCGTCTTGCACTATCCAATCAATAAATCAAAGAACTCTGACTGGGTCTCGGCGACTTCAAAATATTGTAAAAGAATCCGAATAAAATGCCACCAAATGGCGTCTTCATTTAAAAATCTGGTGGAGACAATCCATACCCTCCATGCGAGAGGGGGAATACCCCTCCCACACCCTCCCCCATCTCGGCGCTTAGCCCCTCGCCAATGCCGTAGGCATTGGAAATTGCGTACACATCTTTTTCATCTAGCTACGCCCCTGATTAATGACTGAACTTGATACATGTATCTACGATTATTTGGAAAGGCGAATATATCTTACCCCATGCAACATTAAGCATACCCCTTTTTAAGCATACACAACACCGTGGCACTTAACTGTTAAAAGTAAAAACTGGCATCTCATATAAGCATATTGAAAAGCAATTTTGCAATTTTGCGAACGGACGCTCCTTAGATTTCTAGGTATCGTTGTCTAATTCTGCGAAAGGACTATACATAGATTTCTAGGTATTGTTGTTTAATTTTGCGCAAAGACGCACCATAGATTTCTAGGTATCTTTGCACACGGCACACGGCGACCCGATCATATGTATAAAAGCAGGCTTGTTTTGAACTGTTTATGTACGTTTGCCATCGCTCTTAAGTAAGTTTGAACTTTTCGTGATAGTTCAGGGACAAAGAGATAAAAGGAGGCGTTAACAGAAAATTCTCCGGACGTAAGTTCTTTTTTAATATTTTGTGTTTTAATCAACGTTGCAATGTTGTGGCTCTTTTTGATTCGATTAAGATTTCAAACTGCTCTTTATTTATTCATGATTCATTAGTATTGTTAATGAGACGCGAGACGTTAATATGGTATTTCTTTTCACTCCTTCTGACAGCATTTATTGAATGCCAACCAATTGGTAAAAATGGTTTTAAGTAGGTATTGGAACCAATCCTGAAATCATATTCGTGCATTTGTATTCGAATATATTCGAAAGATCCTATGTTTAGGCTTCTAGTTACAAATGTCCGATATAGTTATGTTCTTTGTTGTCTCAAAAAATCACTATCTAATGTATATTCTATGCATCTTTGAAGAGGTGGGATAATGCAATCATTATTTCAAAACAGAATGGTTTTCATTTCGTATGTTTAAATATTTTTATTGCTGGTAAACGTAGTTACTAAATAGTACATACATGCATTTTTTTCAAGACAAAACGGGGCATTGACATGTGCCATTTTATTTTGAACACTTTATATTTTCTCGTTCATATACATGAATAGACTAACCAATCAACTTCTGAATTCGAATTGACCTGCACGTGCTCTTCGTTTAAATCATCTGTTCTTCCCAAAAGCACGCGAAGAATATTGAAACATTTTACAACGCCCCATGTCATCTGCGCGGAAAGTATGCAAAGCGTGTAGAAATTGATTGTCAAATTAAATCTTTCGATTGGCTGTTGCTTTCAACAGTTTTTCAACAGTTTATTAGTACTCAGCACATACATATGTGATATGAGTTTACAAATATATATACATATAAATGCCCAGGCTGTGGGTCATGTGATATTTGAGAAAGTGCAAACATATGTTACAACCTGAAACAAATGAACAGGTACAAAAACATGTTGATAATACATAGTATATGCACTTTTGTTGAATTTATTTTCATTTAGGGGTTTTCCAGGTGGCTATTTTTAACACTTTTTAAGATAATTGTAATAAATTTTGCAAGATTGCAAAGAACAGTTTCATTTTTCTCATTCATAAGTTAGTCAAATTTTACACAGTGTATCTTTGCAGTGTAATGTGCGATTTATGTAGTGATTTAACGCTCGGCTGTCATCAGCACTAATTTAGGAATAAACACTGTGCTGTCACTTGTAACATCATTGTAAATGCAATCGATTTATGTGATTGACAAACTGCATCTCAGCGTGACTCAAATTGACTCCGAATTTCTCAAAGACGTTAATACCATCCTGTATGCCAATTGTCAAAACAATGACGACAGCTTTATAAAATAATTGACTAATGCACTTCATTAGTCTGCACACATGTTTAATTAAAAGTGTACCATCGTCTGTTTTTATGCATAATCTCAATTATTTTAATGGACAAAAATCAAATATTCGAACCGGAATTTGGAAGCGAATATTTGGCCGGTTTTCGAATATTTGAATCTTCGTTTCCATCTATACATGTAGCTTCAAGGTTTTACAATTAACTTTTGTTCAGTTTAAACAACGTATCTTTAGTTAAAGAACCCCGTTCACATTTTTATTGGTAAGGTAGTCAGTCAATTTCTTAATTTGACGTATTTAAGTTACGGAACTAACATATTTAAGTAATCTGACGAGAGAAAAAGGAAATACATTCAACAAGTTTATATAATCGGGACTCAATTTAGGGACCTCTGTATCAAAAGTCCTTTACCGCTTAACCGTTCATAAAGTATGTAATTAGCCGGATATACCGCTGATACTACTGAACATTCGAATTATTCCACATTTCATTTTCAAAATAACAATCATTAATGATTCCCCAAGATAAAATGTCTCACACAATGATCCGTGAAATGTTCTTTTATGCACGAGTATGATAAAACAATATATTTTTCATAAATATTGTATTCCCTGCTTGTACAAAAGACCACGTAACATTAGTTTTGATAATGCAAATGTTTTGTTAGTTTATCGGTCTGACGGTGAAAGCACAACGCTCGTTACCAGCGTGAACAATAAACGAACGCTGTCGTCGAAAAATGGATTCCTTTAACACCATTAATGATGATTGAAATGTACTCGTAAAGACATGTGTATTGATAAATAGAAAATAAATATAATGTAAAATTAGATTCTTGATGACAACAAATCATCATTTTCTTCTGACAAATTTAACTCCCCACGCTGGAATAAAACTCACGAAGCAAGAGTCGAACCAAATCATAATTTATAATAATATTTTCATGAGAAGATGTATTACTTAAAATATTTAAATAATCCTTTTATGAATCCATTGAAATTGTATTGCCATTCAGTTTGTTTTTAGATTTAAAATATTTCCTAAATTCCTTTGGCTTTTTAATTTTTAAATTTTCAGTTTCTATTCCGTTTAAATGCATATTTTTTTGTTATTAAAAAACTTATGATGTCGTTTCTTTTCACACAACTTTATTCTATGTAAGTCAGGCTGGTTTAAATGAAAACATCGTAAAGCGTCATGGTATTGATTCCGTGAGGTTACACACCACTTGTTATCGAACCACTAAGCGTGTTTTACACAATTGTGAACATCGAACGTAGGTTTATTATTGTAAAAACGAATTTTTGAAAACAACGCATTCGCACGTTTTGGATTATATTTGTGAGGTGTTCTTGAGATACGTTTATTGATAGTTTACTTGAACAGTCGATATTTTTCAACACTATCAATAAATTCCAGAAGTCTTGAGATAATTCATGAACGAAATTCATTTTTAAATTAATTGTGCCATTGCTATTTAACATGACTGAATGTATCATAACTAGGTGAATAATTTGTACAATATAACGAAAATTGCAACGGAGCATGATCACATATGCACATAATTATATGTCGTGTGTTTTATATCCAGTGATTAGGTGGGCACCTTAAATGCCTCCGTTCAGACAAACAAGAGTTATCCCCTGGCAGCGATCTGTACACTGCTTGTCGGGATGACCTAGTTTCATCCAAAGGGTTTTAATAGAGTGGGGTCAACTGGGTGTACATAAATCCCAATGGCGTTCTTTCCAGTGAGTGAGTGGCCTTTTGAATAGGCCCTTTCTGACAAAACAGAGTTATTCTTCGATAGCGACCTAGTGCAAATCAACTATCCGTCATCACCCCGTCGGGATCACCTAGTTTTAGGCCAAGGTTTCAATTAGGGTGGGAATCAGGTGGAGGGGTGTAAGTACACATTCCAAGGGCGTTATTTCCAATGAGCATCATTTATATCCCCTTTCTGGCAAACAAGATTTATCCCCCGGTCGCGACCTACTGAACGCCAATCATCCTTCGGTTGCCCCTCTTGATGACCTAGTTTCGAGTCAATCTCTAATAAGGTGGTCATGGGTGTGCATACATGCAGTGGGTGTTATTTCCAGTAAATGGTTGGGCACCTTTAATGTCCCCTTTCTGTCAAACAAGACTTATCTTCCGACAGCGCCAAAGATGTTACTACGCATGGTAAAGATTTGACTGATATAAGACATTCCAGATCAAATACCAGTAGAAAAGCATTATATTATCTTAACACTTTGATTGACACGACTAAGCAATTTATATTCTTAGTTTTTTATCATCCAATTACGTATACATGTATATAGAATTAAAGTCACTACAAAATGATGGATAAGAATTACAATAACCAATAATGATTTTAAGGAAACAATTATATTTTGAAAGAAAGCTATTTTAATAAATAATTCATAAAAAGGATTTTCATTAACATTTTCGTTAGTTGTTACATTATTTCTAGCAATGCCTTTTATAGTATTGTTTGGGTACGGACGGATGACACGCTGAATTTTATGTTTACTAGATTTATGATATTAATACTCTATTTTATTTAGTCGTAAAAAATCATCGCTAGCACATTCTGCTACATATTTTGCACTATATTATTACAATAAAGACTTGCATATTACGCATTGTATCAAATTAATTAAACACATTTTTTCTCATTCTATATCTCCTTAAATTCAATCTCTTAATGACTCGATCGGCTTCGGACCCGCACAGTCAAGCGTTTTCGTTGTTTAGACAAGAAGACGATGTTTTCCACACAAAATATACAACACGTGTCTGGGAAATTAACTATAGTGTTGATGGATTTTTTTTTTTAATGGCGACATGATTTTGGCAAATATAAATGTGAAAGTTTCAGTTTTGCTAGTATTTATTATTGTCTTTGCTTACAATTTACGATTTAGTCCAAACAACAAATGTTAAATAAGTAATAAACACATTAACGTTGAGTATACATCACGAATGAGTCATAAAGTTTTCGTGATATATTGCGATACGTTCGGTTCGGTTACTTTGCAAATAATTATGGCAATAGGTTCCGTATACAATGAAATGAATATATAAGGCGCCAATTATCTGATTTTACCGCGAATGAACACACTCTTCAACGTATTTTTCACTCGCATCAACCAGGCAACATTATTAATATGCTGCACTTGATTGTTCACTTGAAAGGCGACGCGAGTAACATACGTATTTCAAAATTAATGGCGAAAATCGTGTACCATTTTAATTCGTATTTATTTTCATAAACAGCATATACTTTATACTTCGTGTGTACTTCTGTATAAGGATTTAATATCACTTCATGGCAAAAATGGTAACAACATGTATGGACTGAAACATTTACATGTTTAGTCATATTTTGCTATACCTCAATTGCGTTTCATTTATTCAAACCAGGCATCATTATAAAGAAGAAAGATAAACCATAAAGATCATAATCATGTTTTATGCCGTGTATCTGCTGTCATAGTTTTTATACTCATCCAATATCCATNGTTTAATTAAATGGTATATGATATATATTAGCTTTTATAAAATCTACATGTTGCCAATTTCATAGGTTATTAATCATTTTTATGCAATTAGAGATTTTTCAGTTTTAATGAAAAAGTACATGTTATATAATGGCGAATAAAATCAAAACAAGGCCGGTGACCCTATGTTTTTATTTCATTTTTCGTTTAGTATTTGTATGTAGAACTTGAATATAAATTTTGAGCAAAAGTTATTAGATGGAAAAAAATCAGCAAAACTGCCGCAACACCTCTTAAGTTTGACAGACGTAAACATGACCTCGAACTATCTGACCTGTTCTCAAACGAGCATCTGTGAACGAATCGTGTTTAACCCAAACACATACTAGTATTAAGACACTAGATTCTCCGAGTTACATAGTTACATAATAAATTATTGAGGTTTAGAAAAACTGCCTTCTTATCTTCCGCAAATTGCTTTACGTACCCGTTACGATTTTTAGTCACCGCCGTTTGTTCATCTGGCCCAGCAGTGACTCTCACCATCACTGATGCAACAGTCGGCTCCACAGTTTATGCTGTTGATACAGGATGTGCTCCATTGACCGGAGTCGCTTCATCGTTTACTTACACTTTGGACACAAGCGTCTCAGGATGTAATTTTACTGTGATGAGTATACAAATTACGCTGTTTATACCAAAATTGCATGTGCCTCATTTGTTTCAGCTTAACTATATACATATTTAATGAGCGAATGTTTCTAAGCCGTTATAATATTTTATATGAGGTTTAACTTATTCATTTTAAATGTTCATTAATATAAATGGACGTACTTTATAAGGCAAGTACGAATACATATAAAAGATGCAGATGCAGATGTTATGCTGTTTCATCAATACATATTGGTTCATTTAAAAGAAGCATGACGTGTAATAAAGTGCTTCCGATGAATACATTATAATATGTTTCTATTTTTAACGAGTGTTCCTATTAATGGATATAATAAAGTGAAGCAAACTTCTAATCACACAAACACCAAGCACTAGTTTTAAATTTGGAACTCACTAGAAAGTACTTAAAAAATCATTATTCTACTATAACATTTCAGGGTACGGCGTTCAATTTGGTTATTCAACGTTATGCTTCATGGGCTTCGTCAGACGACGAGGTATTTACAGTGACGTGTAGCCCTGAGTTGACCGCCCAGGTGTTAAATACATCCGTCACAACACAGTAAGTATATATTAAACTTATAACTGTTAAAACTCTTTGGATAACAGTTTACGGTATGGTTACGAGCTAACGGTGTGACTTATTTACCTTTTTTCTCAAAGTGAGTCAACATTCCAAACCGAGTTACATATACTTACTCAGATAATTGTGTTTATTATACCAAGCTCGTGTTTAGTTGTGTCATTCGTTACAGGTTTATGAAACCGTCGCTTTAACGAAAACAAGTTCTGAACTATTTGTTGTCAAATCAATCACGCGAGAAGCCTGGTGTTTCTGTTGTTTATGCTTGAATCCCGATATGTAAGTTTCTAAGTGAGGAAGTGAAATGCCTAGAATACCAGTAGCAAGCATAATCGTTTTACAACAGGATGCTCGCCCAGACGACCGCTGTCTCAGGCACATTTAAAACCCCAGTGACGTTTGCAGTAACAGACATTGATGGGACGACCACACTTGATACCGTCACAGTTGGACAGGACGTGAAATTGAAGGTGTCCCTTCCTGTGACCGATAACGGTACGTTTAACTTTGCAAATGAACAATTTTAACGTACATTATCAGAACAGCGCATGCATATTCGGATCTAGAAATTAAACTGCTAAATTCTTTGATAGCGTTTTTTTTATAACATATGCTCGATTCTATTAATCCTAAGTTGTACTTTCCCTAATTTGGATACCGACACCACTACATTACTCTTAGTAGCACTTCTATGCTGACCAATGTAATTAAAATGGTGATTTTTACGGGAAAGTAATTCATCTTGTCCAGTTATTAATTTACTGACAAATATTACGTTATGTCTGTGTTTATTTTATTCATAATACGTTTTGATTTGAAATATAATAAATCTAATCATTAACAAGCTTCTCCTAATTTAAAATTCTAAAAATATCCATAATCGTATATAACGACTTGAACGTTCTAGGGTACACGGCCCATGTCCGCTACCCTTTGCACCAGTCAAAATGTTTAATATTGACACGTTGTTGTCAGCATGTAAATTAAGGGTAATTTAAACAACTATTCCCATCATGTCAATTACAGAAGTGTTATTTCTGGAAGACTTAGGTCCTTACACGTCGTTAAAGCACCCACCTCCTCCTCCTCATCATCATCATCATAATATCATAATCATCATCATCATCATCATCATCATCATCATCATCATCATCATCATCATCATCATCATCATCATCACCCTCATCATCATCATAATCATCATCATAATCATCATCATCATATTATAATAGTGAAATATGACGGGTTGAAGCAAGAAGGAAGTTATCAATTATTAACTGCTTAATGGCTTTAGTTGTAATTTAAACATTATTTCGACGGACTATTTTGGAAGTGGTCCTATGAGATACAATATTGGGTCTTATATTTTAATACACTTGGAAAAAAACACTTTATTGAATATCCATATTTTTCCAAATATATTTATCCTATAAACACCCTTACTTTGTACAAGAAATACTATAAGATGCGAATTGTAACACATCAGAAGTTTTATTTCCAATACAACCCGTTCCGTAACTTATATACATGTATCTATGTTATCATGACTTATTAATTACGAATCGACGTTGAACGTAAGTGTTACGATAAAGCATGTTTATTTGATTTTTGTTTGTTTCACCGAAGCTGTTGTTGGATTTACCATCAGCGCCGTTATCTTCGTAGGCGCTTCTCGTACCAATGCTGTAGAAAATGGGTAAGCAATAGAATATCTTATTAGCTTTCACTTGCTGGAAGACAAAGAGTTCTCCCATGTAGATTAAAGAATATAATCTTTCAATGTTCCTCATTTATTTCATGCAGATGTGCAAAACAATGGTTTTTATCCCGCGATTCGTCGGAATGTATTTTATGAGAAGACAAAAATCACACGCTACTTTTTCGTGAACAACAAAAGCTTTATAGCCATCGATGAATGACATATGTGATAATTGCACTAAATTAAAACTTATATCATTCATTTAAGTATTTAATAAATCAATATTTAAAGAAATTCGTTTGATGCTTGACACATCATTTGGAAGTGTATTCTGAAGTCATCATGTTATTTGGAAGTGTATTCCTACGTTGTGCTCAGGTGAGCTGAAAGAAAATGTAGCATTGGGTATGCTTAAAACCTTATTTCAATATTCGTTGCTTTCCAGGTCGGCCAATTACAGAGTCACGAGTTCATGTGTCAATTAAGCAAGTAATTAATCGCAAAACAAATATTTTGCATAACTGTTCATTATCGGGTTTCAAAAATATAAATATAAGAAAGAATAGAAATACTGCACACTATGGTTTCTGCAATGGTCTGTCTTTAAAAAGGTTCCGCTATGGTATGATCATGTATTTTTAATTCGAAACCATATGCTAGAGTATAAATTGTTTTATTTCAGATGCCCTGCCAATGGCGCTCCAATGCTTGCGCCAGGAAAGATGGATATTGGAGGTAACGGCGTACTGCTGGTTGACTTCAAAATGTTCGTTCAGTCGACATCTGCTTCCAGACCTGGATTGGGTAGTACCACAGCATTCAAAATTGAAGTCAATGTGACACTTTGCAACGGAAGTTGTCCAGCGGTAAAGATACTGTCGTAAATCGAGATAAAGGATAATTTTCAATCGAAACAGCTAACAAGTTAAAATTATCTTCCGTTTTTATTTTATTTACATTGATGTTTACAATAAATAATTACGGTATATGCTTGATTTTTGGAACCTAATTTAATCAGATTAATACTACAATTTATAAGAACACGACTTTGAAAGTATTGCAACCAATACAGGAGCCCCCTTCAAAACCCCTACCAATTTACGAGTGTGCATAACCTTCATATTTCCTTTTATCTGTACGCATGCAATGTTTCTTGATAAAATCCAATTTATATTTGTCCCATCAGAAATTAAGGGTCATGCATAATCCTACTATCCCCTTTAAGTATACCACGTTTTGTGATAATTTCTGTTTACGAGTTATTTGAGTTTTAAGGACGGACAGACGGACGGACGGACGGATGAACAGAGGAAGAGATCGACAGAGAGGGAAATGGCAAACCTATAGCATAGTATTTAAAAAAAGTTTCATGATAATATCTTGACTATTTTGGGTTTATGCCAGGGACCAATACACATAATGGTTGCATGCCTCCTTGGTAATTACACTATCAAGTTGTGTTCAAGCATTCCCAAGAGAGACCTGACCTTTTATATCTGTTTGAAAACACGGGATCTTACATAATATCATGCTCATATTGCTCTTTGTCAGTGTACTGCGTATCGTCCAAATATCTTCATTACTTTTTGAGAAATCGCAGAATCCTTTTTTTGCAGACTGACTGACTGACTGACGCAAGGGAAGACATGACGGGCAGAGTGTTCATATATAGTCCCCTACGTTGTAACCAGTAGGGGACTCCCAAAACTAATAAAACAAAAGTGAGAATTTGATTTTTATCTCGCACAGGTGACGTGTGGTGCTAATGGGAGAAAACGTCGATCCGCTGATGAAGATCTGGTCACTGATATCATGACGTTGGCGAGACCTCTGGTCATCTTGCCTCCAGGTACGTTTTAGTTCGCCATTTATTCCAATTCGACATGTTTAACTTTTGCAAATTTAACTGATTAAGCTGTCGCCTATGTAGACACAAAATAAAAACGTTGATGCAATTTCCGTTTGTACTTTGCGCAGGATACATTAAAAAAGTACGAACTATTTATTTTTAGGCATGTCCGTCCTGACAAGGTATGCAACCGTCAACAATACCGAACGATCTGAGGCCCAGGAGATGCCCACCTTCTCTACCGCCTTGATCGCAACTGTTGTCACCCTTGGCGTGGTGCTCACGCTTTGCATCTTGGTGTTGGTGGTGATTGTCTGCCGTCTCCGTCGACACGTGGACGCACGCGACTCGAAGAAATCCTCTTTCGAAAATAAAGCTTACAATTAAATTGTTTATATAATGGATGGGATCATTAATTTCCGTGCTTAAATCTGCATAAAATACCAACCTGAATACCAACATTTCAATATGTTTCTCCAGTTTAATAATGAATATTTCCGAGAAGATATTTCAATCTCCTTGTGTATGAATTGTTTCCCTAAAAAAAGCAATAACTAAATGCAGGTTACTTTTTAAAATGTCGGTTGCTAGAAATAAACAAAATAATAAAAGACGGACGATGAAATAAAGAGGTAACATGTTACTGTGCTAGAGCTATTATGTATTTTATATTCTATTATATATTGTTTCTACTGCAATGTATGTCTGATATGTCAGTTAAATCAGATTGTATAAAACGTTTTTTTTTCCAAATTATATTGACATTGACCTGTTCACAGATTTGACAAATGCAATTCAAAATTAATGTTACGTATTTTAACATGTTATAGTATATAAGGGGCAAAGCGTCAAAAACAGTTTAATTAACCTTTTTTTATTAAGAAATCATCAACTAAACATGCAAAATCACAAACATTTAAACGCTAAATGAGTAAATATGATTGTTACATGTGGATAATTGTCTTGATGTAAATTTTACAAACATGTATGAATGTATTTTAAACTTGTCGTAATGGTCGTGTTTTTTAGGTCTTAACTTTTTGATATAAAGTTCCCCGTTAGAATCCCGACGGAAACACCTTTTTTAATGTGTTTCAATTGAGTCACCATTATAAAATGTATCAATTTATGTTATTCGATGACTTAATATGCAAAACTCTGTGAACAAGCCCATTTTAGTAAGTTGTGTTTTATTGTTAATGCTTTCCTTATCGGCACCTCTCCTGCTTTTTCGCTTTCGCTTGTCGTAGCAAACACCAGTGAATAAATCATTTTCCTCTGATGTTTCTTTTCGTTTTTTATTGGATCTTTAACACGAAATGGAATACGCTGAATGTAATAAACAAGATTAACGGCGAATAATGCCATTGGTATAAAGATTGTGTAATCAATACTACAAGAAACAACAAATGTCTTTAAAAAAGACAATCGGCGCTGAAATCATTATTAAGCAGTAAGCCTTAAATAAATGACAAAAGAAACAACGATCGGTAATATGATTTATCCGACTCCATACTAAACGTATACACTACCTGTCATTAGTATAGCGAATAGTGTATTTATGATACGCAAATGACGACATGTAATATGAAAACAATTTTGAGGACTTTGTTGACTTCATATTTTACATGCAGAAAGATTTTAAACAACATTTTTTTAGAATTAAATGCATCTACTGAAGAAGTTGTTAGAATGGCGCAATTATACCTAATTCTTAATAAAATGCAAAACAATTTCAATATAAATTATTATTAACAGTGGGATTATACATTTTAATTTCGCCATAAATGATTATTGAATAATGGAAGAACAACGAAGTAAATCACGGGATCCGAGTTGTTAAGAACGTACGATACTAGTTAGTTTTTCACAATCATAATAATAAAAATACATACATTTACTACTTTATAGCGTGTGCTTGTAAAACACTTCACAATACTGACAGGCATTTGAGAGCTTGTTGTGCAAAAAAACTTATGATCGACTTGAGCCCCAGTGTCAGCACAGTCATCGTTATTCGAGTCGCGAATATATCGGCCATATAAATAGACTTAAATCAAACTATGAAGGTGCATTACATTTTGATTATTAAAAAAAATGCGGGAAAGTATGCAAAATTGCGTTCATTTGAGAGTTTGGATTAAAGGTTTTAGTAGTGTATTTTAATCGCTTTATTGAAATAAGCGTTTACAATGTAATCATCAAAACGTATACAACAGTTATTGGTATATGTTAAACAATTGCAATTTGCTTGCATTTCATAAATTTGGAAATTTTGCGGTACTCGATCGGCGTTTAGTATTGCCGCGTCATAAATTATCGCAATCAAACTAGGTCAAAAGTGATCTTCGACAGCTGCATGAAATTGTCTGATATTATTCTAGAAGTCGTGACATAAGCTGCAAAAACGTGTGTTCGAATGCATTTTATATAATTTTACGCCATGTTGACCACACAAAAACAACGACAGGAAACAGCCTATTAAGCATACCTGCTAGATGTGCACATTTTCGGCATTTTACTATAATAGCCTTATCGCTTTATAAGAAATCCTTGTACAGTTTTTCGTAGGTCTAATAGCTTATAATGTTAGAGTGCTGGGACACACTCCGGGTTCTCACATAATGTAGCCTCAGGCGCGGACGGACCTCATCTTATTTGAAATACACACACATACATACATACATACATACATACACGCACGCACGCACGCATACATACATGCATACATGCATACATGCAAACATGCCGACAGCAAACACGTTCATGTATAATGAAACTATTTAAATTACGCAAACGATACATTATTTACTCATCCTTGAAATATGTCCTTGTAAAAAATATGCAAAATATTAATTTAAGCGAGAGGTTTATTATTATAATACTTATTATAATAAACAAATCTTACTCTTTGACCTTGAGATTGAAACCTCCTGTTTGACTAGGCATTGTATGATATCATGTGATTTGTTCAGCGTTTTGGTTAACTGGTAGCCACCTAAAGGATTCAAACTGTTCATTACCAGCATCAGCCCCGTTAAATTATGCCTTTTTAGTTTTGCAAATCAATGTCATAGCACCATAACTATCAAAGGTCGCACATGCCATTGTTCGTTAAGTTACTCGTGTGTGTTTTGGGATTAATTCTCCGTGAGTATAAGATTCGGCGCCCTTTCAACCGACTGTAACCCCAGTGATGTGCATTGATCGTTCCAAGGCAGGGACCCCAGCTCATATTATTTGTAGGTTAAATGTGATGTTGCATGTTTGTCATTTGCCTTAAATAACATACTTAATAATGTTACCAGAAATTTGCCTTTGGTTGTTCTAGTGGCATTCTAAATGTGTATGATTACAATATTGGATCAGAGTTAACAATGACGCTGGGTCGGTATTCATAATGCTCCTTAGGGTAATCTTAACTTAACTCTAAGACAAATGTATCTTCACAAAGTCTAATGTGTTTTGCTTGCAAAATGATATAATAGTAACACAATAGTTCTATTCACTAGTTTAAACATTTTGATGTAAATTACATCAATGCGAAATAGAAAGAGACTTAAGGATTTAGTATATTTAAGGAATGTCCTTAGGGTGTTTCTTAAGGATCTTTATGCATACGGGCTCTGGCCGTCTTGTTCTATGTAACCTCTAGTTATTGGGGTAAAGCAGTATACCAACAAGAACTAAAGTAAAAGTGATTGAACCAATGGCACTAAATCGTCTTTTTTCGGTAGAGGCATTGTAACCATGCATTTGCTTTCATACTGGAGTACAACAATATCATATAATGAACAACTGTCTTCAAATTCCAATGACATATTTGTATATAATTCCTGAGGACCAAAACTAAATCCATCAGAAGAAAAAACACACGCAAAATGTATATGATGTTGACTAAAACATCAACTAAATGGTGTCTGTGATATATTTATGATCAGCACAATTTAATATATCTTGTCCTAGGTTAAAGTATCATGAAAATAAACTAGTTACTGTATAAACATCTTTACTAAGGAGTTTTGTCATACATGTTATACTACAGAAAAACGTAACACCCTGAAATTTTCGATGACGCTCCATAAACAAGTTTAACCCATTGCGGCGCTGATCCACTCAAAAAAGCTGAAAATTAACAGAATGCGCACGATAAAAATAATACAGTTGAAAATGTCATCTGCTGCAGTTTGAGTTAATGAGCTGCGTTCTTGAAAAACTGGGCTTAATGCAATTGCGTAAAGTGTCTTCCAAGATTAGGTCGTGCAGTCCGCACAGCCTTATCAGGGACGCCACTATACGCTTCCATTGTATTTTTAATTTAAAAGAAGTCTCTTCTTCGCGAAAATTCAGTTTAGGCAGAAAGTGTCGTCCCTGATTAGCCTGAGCGAACTGCACAAGCTAACCTGGACCGACACTTTACGCGCTTGCATTAATCTCAGTTTTCTCAGAACGAGGCTGAAATGGTATAAACCTATATTGAACAGTGAATGAATTGATCCTTATCATATGTCTCAAATCTGAAGACACAGTCTCAGAATTAAAACCAAAGAAAAGCACCGTGATGACATAATGTAATCATAAATAATATCAGCAGACATATAAGACATATAATTCTGATCAAGATGGTCGCTAAATACACGAATACAACGGTTGTACATTCTTTTTAAAATTTAGAACAGAACCAATAAAACGTGTCAAACAAAAGGAGAATACATCAATCGTACCGGGCTGGAGAACTAATTGTTTAGACCATTAAATGATACACATATCACCATGCGACCCATGCGACCAAATTGTCTATTTTTTGTATAGGTTAGTCTATATTTCATTGTTTCTTTTTATGATATGTTATGTCATATTCGAATATAAGCCCCCGCTTTCGTTCACGTCGGAAAAGGTAAATGTCATCTGAGTTTAGCATATGATGCATATGTTTGTTATGTTTGTAATGTTTTAAGATAAATGAGTACAAATGGACCACACATGAAACTGGTGAAAATAGTATTTATTGAATGCATACAGTCGCCGTGGCTACTCAACTGTCTGTCTGTGTATTCTCATAGCGTCTACCAACAGCCTATGCTTAGATACTGCGAACTCCACCCAATAAAACATGTATTTCGAAACGCATGTGGTATCCTGAAAATAAACTTGGCATTTTGAAATATCTTCCCCGCGTTCGTTCGTCCGTCCATTTCAACCATACATCTATTCATCCATCCATCCATCCACAAACACGTCATTCTGTTCATACATACATCCTTCAATCCGTCCATCCGTCCACTTAATCCACCTATTAATCCTTGTATCCATCCATTTCATCAATCAATCGATCCATTCTCCCTAAACAAGTATTCGGCGACCCATATAGCAATCTGTCAATGTCATTTAGTAATGCATCTACATAATTTACCCATCAATACATCCACGACGTCCATCAACCAATTCTTCGTTTTATCAGTCCATCTATTTATCGAACCATTAATGAATTTATCAATATATCCATCAAGTTCATCCAGTAATGACTTCATCCAGTTATGAATGTATCCATTACCCCGTGCGTCCATCAATCTTATCAATCCGTACAACCATCTTTCCAAAATGTTTGTATCCATCCATCCAAAACATGCATCAATCAGTACGTCCTTGATTTCACCCGTCCATTTATTCATCGACTGAACGCTTTGTCGTAAGGGAAACGAAAAATACTTGGAGACAATATGTATGCGTTATCAGACGAGCTGTATTTCGAAAATTATGAGGCGCTCAGACACCAAATCCTGTACAAATTGTCATTTTAAATGATTTTCCCTGTACATTTGTCTTTTCACAAATTTAGGCATCTATTTCATCGATCGATTCAACTCATGCGTTCATGCGCGGCCTCTTAAAAGAAACTTACCACAAAGTGTGAGAATGTTTTTTGGGTATTAGTAATATCGTCCGCTGTCGTGCTCCAGCCCCATATAGGACTCCAGTGTCCGTGAATGCCGCACTGAATTGCTTTCACGCTGCTAGCGCCATAATTTAGGTAGGCAGATGTTCACCTGCGTCGGCTGTACATGAAAGTCGAACTGAACCTAGCAAGAGAAATAATCCAAAATGTTATTGTTGATGTAGAGTAACATACATATGCTACAGACATACAAAATACGATAAGGACCACTGTACACATGGCAACAACAATGTGTGAAGAAATAGCAAAATATTAAGGTATTACTGGGTCCTGTTCACATAATTTATTCAATGCCATTCAATGTATTTACTAACAAACATATAATAACCTATAGTAATTGTAATATCATAAATAATGATAATAGCAAAGAAACAGAATAAACAATATTGCATTACCAGGATTCGAACTTAAAGAAAAAAATCTAAGGCACCACCACTGCACCATTCAGGATTTTGAATTGGATATCGTATAAGAAATACACGTATTCTACAAACTATCGAATAGCTGATATATTAAACATTGTTTTCATTCATGAGTTTTTTCTTGTTTGGATACAATGTATGAACTCGTTTTTACATCTAAGACAACAGCTTTGAAAAATTGTCATTTGATCATCTGGGAACATCATCATCATCATCATTATCATAATCATCAACCCCTTGACCGGTTTGGCCGTAGGGGTGGGGGGGGGAATGAGGGACGACGATACAGAAATCCTCCTCCAGTCAGGTCTGTTGTGTGCTGCTGAGAGTAATTTATCGATGGGAAGGGATGTCCACTCTTTTACATTGTCCATCCAGCTTTTCCTCTGACGGCCTCGACGTCGAACTTCCTCTAGCGTGCCCTGGAGCACAGTCTTGCACAGAGAGTCGTGCCCGGTAACATGTCTAAACAAAGCCAACTTTCGTCGTTTTACGGTCGCCAGTAGGGGCTGTTGTGGACCAACAAGTGTTGCAGTCATGTTCCGGACGTACTCGTTGGTTGTGTGCTCCGTGTAGGAGAATCGGGGCAATCTTCGGAGACATTTATATTCAAATGCCTGTATCCTGGGTTCTGTGTCCGCTTGAAGCGTCCAGGTCTCGCAGCCGTTAAGTAGGATGGAGACTATGAGGGACTTGCAGAGCCTGTACTTGGTTGGAAAGCTGATGGAAATGCATGTCCACAATCTGCTCAGTCTGGCAATCGCTGCGGTCGCCATGGCAATTCTTATTTAGAAGTACTGTGCTGCTGGCGTTTCCGTATAGTTCTTGAATGAATTTCACCAGCCCTTCGTCAACGTTGCATCCTCTCATAACATATCATAGGCCATCACGCTTCACGCGGTCGAACGCTTTCTTAAAGTAATTGAAGTTGTGGAAGATCTCGCGTTGGTGTTGTAGGTGTTTCTCATTGATGATTCTGCAGCTCAAGATTCGTTCCACTGTGCTCCGCCCAGCTCTGAATCCAGCCTGTTCTTCGGCCAGAAATTCCTCGGCCTTACTTTTCAATCAATTAAGGATGATGCATAGCATGACTTTGCTGGTATGACTCATGAGGCTAATGGTGCGGTAATTCTCGCACAACTTGAGATTGCTCTTTTTAGGTAGGGGTATGACCAGTGAGTGGGTCCACTCCTTGGGCCACTTATTCTCCTCCCAGATCTTTGGTATAGTGTCGTTATTGCTAAAGTCGTTGCCTCTCCTCCGTGCTTAATCAGCTCGGAAGGGACGTTGTCCTATCCCGGAGATTTCCCTGCCTTAAGACTACGCACTGCCCCCTTCACCTATGCCTTAAGTATGACGGACTTTCGTCATCCGATTCTTGTCTGGGATCGTTCTGAAAGCGACTGGTTGAAGCGGGTTGTTGTAGAGGTCACTGTAGTAGTCAGACTGCGGCACATTGGGAAGGTAGATTCCATTCAGCGTCTGCCATAACACTGACCTTGGGCTGACTGGTCTTCGCGAGGGTCTTTAGAGTGATTTAGGCCTTTTTACTGCTGCTTGAAGTAATCTCTTTGTCGATGATGGTACATTGTTCATCAATCCATTCCTCCTAGGCCTCTTTCATCATATTCTTTACCTCCCTATTCGCTTTCTGGTAATTTTTCCTAGAGTCCAGGCTGGTGTACTTCTCATGCCTCAGCTCTCTTCTTTTGTCACATAGGTACATGATTTCGGTCGTCACTCATGGCTTGTTTTTCCTTCTCTCTCTCTCTCTCTCTCTCCAAAGAACATTTTGCGGCCGATTACATTAGGATATCCTTGATGTTGTTTGTTATGGTGTCAATGCCATTGTCTAAGATTGTCAGGGCTGCAAACGTGCCACCTATCTGTGATTGAAATACCTCTGCTAGCACTCTGCTATCACTGGATCTTTCAATTTCTCCAAGTCAAATCTAACGCAAGGGTTCTTCATGATGCGCTTGCTCTTTAACTTCAGCTTGATGGCGGTGAGCGCTCTGGCTGTGTAGTTGCCCGTTTGGAGCATGCCAGGTCGCTGTTCTGGACGGTTTGTGTGGGTGCAGCGTGTTGGCCAGGGTGAGTTGGTGGCTTCTGGCGAACTCAAGAAGTCTGTTGGTCTGTTCTACGCCATATTGCCCATGACCAGTCTTGGTATGCGTCTGGTCCAACCTTGGCGTTCCAGTCGCATTGGACAACGAGGATGTCGTTCTAGGGGCAATTGACTATGAGTTTCGCTGATATACGGATGGAAATGAGTCTGCTGGAGACTGGGGTGCAACTGATGACGCTGTTGAATACCTCCTTCCTAACGATGAAAGCAACCCCGTGGCGATGTATAGAATTCTCACCCCTTAACCCTATCTTATGCCCTTCATCTGTTGATGTCTCTCTGATGATCTCCGAATCCTAGCCAACTAATCTCGGCAATCCGATGCTGTCAAAAGGGTAGCGCTTCAGCTTGTGCGTCATTTCATGAACCTTGACCTTCATCTTGGAACAAATGTCTCAAATAGCATAAATTTAACTACTACGTACCTCCATATAATGCAGATTTTCGGCCATCAACATGTGATAGTCGTTAGGACCTATCATTTTAGTTGAACCAAATCTGCGATACATGTATATTGCATTCTTGAAAAATTGCGAAATCACTTAATTAAATACAATTTTTAATGTAAGGGTAACATTTAAAAAATGATACCCTGTAATATAACATTTGGTCTATGAAATGGATATACAATAAAATGAGGTATACGACTTTAACTTCTCAAATATTAACGTATTTTGTATTGCATGCATATGTTTCCAGTCTATAACAAACTACTGTTAAGAGTAATGCCTTGCAATTTCTGAAGTAGCTTTCACCACAGAAGAAACCCATTGTGTTTCACTTCTTGTTTCTGAAACTGAACAAAAGGCTTAACAAATTAATAATAACTGTTATTGCTTCTTAGGCACAACTGCGACGGCAATTTGATTTTTAATCTCGGGCGATACTTAAACGACTTAAACTTTAAGTTGTCCGCAAAATGTGCCGATAATTGAATGAAACTTGATATACTTATAAAGGGCAATGTTTGAATTATACACACGCTCGTTTGTCACTTGGTGTCATAGGTCGGATCTATGTTACTAAACATAGAACAAAACTTGAAAATGTAATGGCATCACAAAAGTAATAAGATATTAAAAAGAAACTTGGTAAACACATTCAGCTATAATTTCCCAAATGTCTTTCGGTTTATTTGGTCCTCTTTGCATCCATACGTATGTCTGTCCGTCCGCAAACAACTTAAAAAACTAGAAAAGTACATATAATACAACCGGATTTTGCAATTTCTCAGAAAGTACTGACGATTATTGGACCAAACATGATATACATATAAAGGACAATATGTCAATTATGTAAGACTTTTCGGTTTTGCCATAAGGCTTAAGTGAGGTAACTTTTACTAGAAATAGAAAATAGGATGACATATGCCCCCTTTTTCCACATTTTTCGAAACCTAAACGCAAAACCTAAACGATAAGTTTGACGGAATTTCAGACGGACGGACAGACAGACAGACAGTGCGATCACTATATGCCCACCTTCGGGGGCATAAAAAAAAGAAATTAATATTTAGATAACCCAACAATAACTTACATTATTTTTGCGAAACATGGTTTAAACATTTAAAATATTGAGAGGATTATGGGACACCCTTCATTTCTGCAGACGTATAATGTTCGGTTCCTTTTACCTATTCAAAATTAAAAAAGTAACACAATTTCTCGACAGGTACACACGAATCAATCATGAAACTTAGTATACACATGAAAAGCAATTTGACGGTTACGTGCATAATATTTTTCATCAGAGGCATCTCGTCTTGTAAATGTAAAACAATAAATCAATGAAGTGCTGAATGGATATTCGGTTTTGTTACGAAAACTGTAAAGTGTACATTTAAAGGGCATTATAAAGCCAGTGCATATTTGTTATTTAGTGGGCCATTTCCCCCGACCGGTAGCGGGCTGCTACAATGCGTGCAACACTGTCAAAGCAAAGCCTTGCTTTTTTACTCTTATATTTATATACAAATACAAACGCACCAGCGAATGCATCATTAGTGTTAGAAAGAAACTCTATATTATGACGATTTAGTTTACAACCTTCTTCTATCATGATTATTAATGTTATGAGAGGATTAAACATTGACGAAGGGCTGGTAAAAGTTATTCAAGAACTTAACGGAGCCAGAAGCGCAGTACTTCTCAACGGACAACAGGGGGGACTTCTTCAGGACATCAGTGGGCGTCCGTCAGGGATGGCTGCTCTCTCCCGTCCTGTTGAACATTTTCCTTGAGAAGATAATGCAGGAGACTCTCCATGACCACCACACCTCCATCTCCATCGGTGGAAGACCCATCTCCAACTTGAGATTCGCTGATGACATTGACCTAATGGGTGGCACCAGCAGTGAACTTCAAGATCTCACCAACAAACTCTATGAAAGAGCAAGTGCATACGGGATGAAGGTCAGCACGGAGAAGTCAAAGATCATGGTGAACAGCACGACCAACACCAGTGCAGACATCACCATGACCGGCGAGAAGCTAGAGGTTACCAGCTTCAAGTACTTGGGCGCAACCATGTCCAAGGATGGTACCAGTACCGATGGTCCGAATAAGAATTACCATGGCGACCGTAGCGATGGCTAGACAGAGAAGGTTGTGGACAAGCAGTTCCATCAGCTCCCCCCCCACCAAGTACAGGCTCTACAAGTCCCTTGTAGTCTCCGTCCTACTAAACGGCTGCGAGACCTAGACGCTTCACGTGGACACAACGCGCAGGATACATGCATTTGAACATAAATGTCTCCGAAAACTGCTCCGCATCTCCTAACCGGAACACAAGACCAATGAGTACGTCCGGAACATGGCTGCAACAACTGTTGGTCCACAACCGCCCCTACTGGCGACCGTCAAACGACGAAAGCTGGGTTGGTTTGGACATGTCACCAGGCACGACTCTCTGTGCAAGACTGTTCTTCAGGGCACGCTAGAGGGAGAAAGACGTCGAGGCCGTCAGAGAAAAAACTGGATGCACAATGTAAAAGAGTGGACATCCCTTCCCATGAATGAATTACTCTCAGCGGCACACAACAGACCTGACTGTAGGAGCATTTCTGTATCGGCGTCCCTCATTTCCTCTCAACGGCAAAACCGGTCAAGGGATTGATGATGATGATGATCTAGCATGAAATAATCTCCCAGATACAGTTTCCATTCATCCGCAGCAGCTGACGCTGTTTCTGAGCACGTTTCGGATCCCCATCTACTGCAAGCTCCGGGTTACCCACACCAGCTGTGTCTGTTTGCGTAGCGTTCTTGCAAAGCTCCAAATTTAAAACTGAAGATACACTGAACCCAGTATAGTGTATATCACGCACCGCGTTGGTGATTATACATTAATACTTGGCTAGTGACTTTCGGTATAAGATATCAGACAAGAGGAGGAGGACATTGCTATATACAGAATATATGGTTGTTGACTTTTTATATCAGGGGATATCAGACGAGTCCGATATGGCGTATACAAATTAAGGTGAGGCTTGCCAATGTGGGTTTGTATTGAATTTTAGAAGACACACCCGACATTTATTATAATTATATCCTTATTTTATAACACAAATCTTGTCGTGTAAACATGATCAGTTGCATAAAGTATCCTCAAGTAACGACGTAGGTATATCGCGAAAGTTGTTGGGAATTAATGGCGCATAATGTATAATTATGCATTAAACATGCACGTTCTTGTTTACAATAAACTATTCAGATGGCGAAAGTTGAAATTGCATATTTTGATAAAAAGGACGTTTGCCAATTGTCCCCTACCGGTTTCACCGGAGGGGACTTATGGTTTGCGCTCCGTCAGTCTGTCAGTCAGTCAGTCAGTCAGTCTGTAACAATTTTCTGGATCCTGCGATAACTTTAAAAGTTCTTCATATTGTTTCATGAAACTTGAAACATGGATAGATGGCAATATGGACATTGCACGTCATTTCATTTTGTTCCTAAGTCAAAAATTATGGTTGATATGGCAACATATAGACTAGAAATACTGCTGGAACTGGTGGTTTTCTGGATCCTGCGCTAACTTTGAAAGCTCTTCATATTTTTTTCATGAAATTTGAAACATGGATAGATGGCGATATGAACATTATGCTCGTCATTTCATTTTGTTCCTACGTCAAAAATTGTGATTGCAATGGCAACAAATATATAAAAAAAATATTAAAAAATCTGACAATGGTGGAGCTAGAAGGGGACATCATTGCTTGACATTAGTCTTGTTCTTCAAGGTACTGCTTCATGTATGTTAATTGTACTATGTGCTTGTAAAAAACAGATGAACTCATTTCTTTTTCATCGAGGCTTTTCTTCTAGCCAAGATCGATATTGTTATGCCCCCGGAAGGTGGGCATATAGTGATGGCACTGTCCGTCTGTCTGTCCGTCTGAAATTCCGTCACACTTTGCGTTTAGGTTTCGAAAAATATGTAAACACTTTGCGTTTAGGTTTTGCGTTTAGGTTTTGAAAAATGTGGATTTTTTTTTTGCAAAGTTGATCATAGCAACTTGATATTTGGCATGCATGTGTATCTCATGGAGCTGCACTTTTTGAGTGGTGAATGGTCAAGGTCGTCCTTCAAGGTCAAAGTTAAAAAAAAGCGGCGCAGTAGGGGGCATTGTGTTTCTGACAAACAAATCTCTTATTATTTATTTGTTACGACATTCCTATAAAAAAAAATCCAGAAATGATACAACATTATAGAGAAGCATGATAATCTCAAATATGGGCGGGATGAAATTGTGTTATCGGTAAGTGATATGATAATTTTGGAAATGGGCGGAGTTGATAAGTTATATCGGTCAGGGAAATAATAACTTTGAAAAATATTTGGTCAGCGTCTTCAACATAATTTTGCATTAGTGGCAAAATAAAAGGTAATTCATACCGATACTTTTTGGTCATTGTATACAGTATACTAGTATATCAAATTATGCTAGTTCTTAAGCTCACAAATGAGATCAACTTTCAAAATAATGAATGGTGCCTGTACTTATACCAGTTTTTGTTTAACAACACACCCGCACACAGTTATCTAAATTCGGGCCAGTGTTTTGTTTCACGTTTGGGGAGAAATTGGCGGGGCCCTTCAGATAGAAAATTTAAACGAAAGGAGAATTATATTTTCGTTGAAAAGCATATGTACACGCTAATATGTTGCTTAGTTATGTAACATAAATAAAATAATTGGCAGCCTCTAACTTTGTCATTTGTTTGTCAAAAATAAGTAATTTGTTATCCAATAGAGCTTAAATTGAGAGGAGAATTGTTAATTCATTTAAAAACAAAACATACATTTTTTTTTTGCGAAGAGGAATTTGGTCGATTTTTGGCCACAAAAGCAAAGCCCTTAAAATCATTGGACACACAGATGAAAACATTCGCGTAACTTGCTTTATTTCAGGACGATTCAGGGGTCTCACTAGGATTTTAAAACAGGAGTCCTAGGATTCCTTACTTGCAAAAAGTAGAAGTCCAAAAGGAAAAAGTATGAATCTCATTTAATATTGCACACGTCTTCAAATTTTCAGCTAAACATTCATTCAAATAAAGAATGAATATACAATAATACATAATATAATGGTTGGTTTCATTATTAAAAACCCATCTTAGACTATTTATTGATTGAATGTCCAGTTTTAATCTGTGTTCGTGATTCAGTTGAATACGTTTACACTGTAACTCCAATAAAACGCTTATGACAGTACACGGGGTCAGCGTAGGGTCAAATTTTAGAATTCATGTTTAATCTTACATATAATGTAATTAATTGAATTATTTTACCATTTTAAATCAATGAATACAAAATGTACATCATGAATCCCTCTCATTCTATTCTCTTTATTGTCAATTAAATCAACAATCAATGAAAAAGAAAACAACACAATAAACAACTATCTTAAGTCGTTCAAGTGTGCATGAAAGTGTTGAATATATTTACATGCACACCCCACCCACCACACACACAAACATTTTTTTTTTTTTTGGGGGGGGGGATATTTTGTTATTATACATTTATTATTTATTATTATTATTTTCTAAACAAAACATTATAATAACCTTAAAATCAGTCGAAAACAACAATAAAACCAGTTCAATACACACGCCTTTGATAATCACAACAGTGTTATCGGGTGACATCAATTTAATTTATGCCTCAATGTCGGCAGACATTTAAGGTCTTTGATGTGAATGCCGAGTTGGGTCAATTTCTAGGAAGTTTAAACTGTAACACATCAGCTGGCCATTTCAAAAAGCATTAATCAAAACTACATTACTGGAAGCATGCACGTTCTGTCAGACACAGCATTAATGCATAAGTAACACAGAGGATATGATGCGAGAAAACAGGGACCTATACTGTATAGGTCCCT
Organism: Dreissena rostriformis; assembly: GCA_007657795.1. Classification (NCBI taxonomy): domain Eukaryota; kingdom Metazoa; phylum Mollusca; class Bivalvia; order Myida; family Dreissenidae; genus Dreissena; species Dreissena rostriformis. The sequence continues at coordinate 31 of VMBQ01005066.1, read as the reverse complement.
GGAAAAAACCATCGGTCATTTTCTAGCATTG